>PITA01003383.1:0-140602 GCA_004023965.1 Spilogale gracilis
CTGTGAGGGGAGAGAAGGACTGGTTGGTGGGGACAAGTGGAGGGATGGCCAATATCCATTGAGGCCAGCTGCCCTTAGAGGTCTTTCATTTGGCCCTTGTCCATGCAGTTGCCCAACTTTCTCTGGTGGCGTTCTGGTGCCCGAAGCTGGTGCTGGATAGGGAACATTGCTGGGTTGACTACAAAGCTGTGAGGCTCTGTGGGTTAATGTGACTGAGGGAAGAGGTGGGGAGGGTCTGGCAGTGACAGCAGGAGAGTGGGTTAAATGAGGAACTGTGATCCTCTGGGTAGCTAGGAAGGGAGGGGACTCAGTGTGTAGGAGACAGGGGTCTTAATGAGACCAAAGAGTGGGCTTTGTGGGAGTAGATGGACAGGAAGAGGATGACTACTGAGACCAGTATGGGATGAGAGGCTGGTACAGGGCAGTAGAAGGTTCCTGCATGACCATGGGGGACAGGGTGGACATGGAGGGAAATCAAAGATTGGATAGAGGCCAGAGTGGTGGATGGTTCATCCGTACTGCAAGGTCGAGCTTGGAATGGATAGGAAAAGGTAGGAACCAGGAACTCTCAGGGAAGAGATGTTGGGGAGATCAAAGCCCTGAAGAGAGGTGGGGAAGCTCAGGATGGCAAGAAAAGACATTTTTGTTCAAGGCAGGAAGAGCAAGAACAAATGAAGTCTGGAAAGTGAAGGTATGGGAAACAGAGCAAGTCCTTTGTCCCAGAAAGTTGGAGGGGAGCCTGGAGGCCATTAAGCATACTTCACAGCTAGGAAAATTGAGATGGGTGAGGAGACAGGAGATGCTCATGGCGAATCAGCAGCAGAGACCATGTTCCCTAGTGGTAGGCTAGGGCTTCTTCCTGTACTGAGATTATGGAACCACGGCCATAAGTGCTGAAAGTTGTCCTAGAAGGCCAATCCTTACCTGCTAAAGCCGAGCAAGCAGAAAATTGGGGAAGTTAAGTGAAGCTTAGCAGAGCTGGGACCAAACATAGGTTTCCTGACTCTCCCTTGTGCCGGGCTTTGGGACGGGATGGGGCAGAGGGGGGTCAGAAAGCAAAAGCAGAGGGCAGTGTGTGGATGTGTAGGGGTGTGAGTGCCTGCACATATACACACATGTGTGAATTCACGTTCATGTTTCTGTATTTGTAAGAAAGCTGGACCAAGGCTGTGTTTCTCTTTCCAAAGAAAAGCCTGTAGCTGCCTTTGTAAAGGGTGTCAGTAAATGCTCTCCTTTGCCAGGAACGGCGACGGGAGAAATGAGTCACCCGTTCCGTATGTCCCGACTCCCAGCAGATGCACACTGGGGAGGTGGTGATCTGTCCTTGGAGTCTGCTTTATGATCTTGCAGCACACTGGGGCTGCCTGGCTGTGGCTTGCAGGCCCAGCCTCCTCCTTGCGTGAGTCTGCCCCAGGACACCGATGCTCGGCACATTTGTCTAGCCAGGGCTTGGTTCAATAGTCTGCTGGGGCAGCCCCAAGAAAGTACCACAGACTGGAACTTACTTTCTCCCAGTTCTGGAGGCTGGATGTTTGAGACTCAGGTGTTAGCAAGGTTGGTTTCTTCTGAGGCCTCTCTCCTTGGCTTGTAGATGCCCATTTCCCTGGGTCTTCACATGGTCTTCCTCTGTGCATGTCTGTGTCTTCAACTCTCCTTACAAAGATACCAGTCCTCTTGGATCAGAGCCCATCCTCATTTTAACTTATCACCCCTTTAAAGATCCTATCGCCACATACAGTCATGTTCTGAGGTCCTGGGCATTAGGGCTTCAGCCTTCAATTTTGAAGGACAAAATTTAACCCCAGACAGGACTACTTTGGTTGCAAATGCACAGAACCCGACTCAAGTTTACCAAGTAAAAAGGTTTACTGCCAAGGGCGAGGTTACATGTGAGGATTATGAACTAGAAAGCAATGCTTCTCATTTCTTTCTTCTTTGTGGTGGTGGTTTTAGACCATGGTTGCAAATTCTTTGACACCTCTTCCTTCCATCAAGAGATGGGGTCTCTTGAATCTCGGTGGGCGTATGACCAATTGAACATGGCAGAAATGATGCCCTGTGACTTCGAAGGCTCTGTCATGAAAGGCTATGTAGCTTCTGGCTTGTTTACTGACATGCTTACTCTTGGAGCCTCAACCTGCCCGCAAGGAGTCCAGTGACCCTGAGAGGCCATGCTGGAGTTGCTGTAGTGAGGCATGCTGGTTTAGAGCCCCTGCTGAGCCTATCAAGGTGCCAGAGACAGCAGAGAAACTACTGTGGACACTCTTGCCCCAACCCATCTGCTAGCGTGGAACCTTCCAGTAAGTGCTGCTGATACTGTGCAGAGCAGAAGAATCGCCCAGCAGATCCCTGCTGGAACTCCTAACCCATGCATTCATGATATATAATAGATTGGCTCTTGCGGTGAGCCACTGTGTTTTGGAGCAGTTTGAGTTGCAGATAAATAAGAACACTGGAAGTATGCTTCTTTCTGCTTTTCCTACCTCTGGGTTTTTCCTATTTCTTCACCTTTCCTGCTCCCTTGTAAATTTAACCTGCACATGGTGATGACTTACTGTGTGCCTACTTATCTGACCAAGTTTTTGCTCTTGCCCCTCATCTCTGGGATCAGGGTCTCCAGATTAGTCTTAACGCTTGAGGATCTGATCCGCCAACACCAGGGGCAGGGCCATGTGGTTCAGGAACAGGCCATGGGTCTTGGAGGTTCTCACCCGGCAGACCCGGAACCTCATGTATAGCATCCACTTCCGCGGCCTGTGTCTGGCCTCAGAGAAGCTACTGCTCTGGGCCTCCACCCCTTCAGAGCGGTACTGTCCTAAACCACCACAGACTCTTCCTCCTCAGGATCATGGGCCAGCTTCCAGCTGGAAGAGGGCCCTGCCATCGTCCAGTTTATTCTCCCATCTAAGCAGGAATTTCTGTGATGATGTCAGAAAGATGAAATTTCCATGGCCTCTTCTTGATATCCCCCTGGGCCAGAGTTCACGGGGGCTGCTGTAT
The DNA here is from genome assembly GCA_004023965.1 of Spilogale gracilis. Lineage (NCBI taxonomy): Eukaryota > Metazoa > Chordata > Mammalia > Carnivora > Mephitidae > Spilogale > Spilogale gracilis. The sequence goes on from PITA01003383.1 coordinate 3,001, forward strand.
TGAGCAATGCACTCACCACTCATTACACCTGCTTGTTCAAAAGTTCTGCAGGTAGAGCTGAAATTTGCTTCCCTCACTCTTGTATTCTTTAGTCTGTATCCTGTCCTCAGCAGTCATGCTGGATAAATGATACTCTTTTAGCAGAAAATATTTGAATACTTGAATCCTTCATTTTAAAGTTTAACTCTCTTTAAGCTTTTATTTTTTGTTTCATATAATTTTATTTTTAAAAAGATTGTATCTATTTGAGAGCCAGAGAGAAGGACAGAGAGAGAGGGAGAAGCAGAAGCCTGATGTGGGAATCAATCCCAGGACCCTGAGATCATGACCCGAGCTGAAGGCAGAGGCTTAACCAACTGAGCCACCCAGGCTCCCCTAAGTTTTTTTTTTTTTTTATCTGAGTACAGTTGACACAATGTTCTGTTAGTTTCAGGTGTACAACAGAGTGATTGACAAGTCTGTGCATTATGCGGTGCTCACCACAAATGTAGCTACCCCCTCCCCCGTCACCGTACAATACTATCACAGTGCCAGTGACCATATTCCCTTTGCTGTGTCTTATAGTCCTGTGCCCTACACATTCCATAACCAGAGGCCTGTACCTCCCACTCCCCTTCACCCATTTGCCCTTCCCTCTACCTCTTCCCTCTTCTTATGGTTTTATCACAGCAAACCTCAGGAGTGATTACCAGAATGGGTGACCCGAGACGGGGGAGGGGAAAGGGGGAGCGAAGCTGATTTGCTTTCACTGGGAATGGAATGAGTGTGGATAGGGATGCCAGCATTGAGTTCACTGTCTCCACTGCAAGTTCTTTTTGAGCTTTACTGATTTTCACCAGAAGGCATGTCTGGCGTGCTCCCCCCACCCCCTCTCTATATTAGTCTTGTAGGACTGCCATCACAGATGACTACAAACTGAGTGGCTTAAAACCACAGAAACCTATTCTCCTATAGTTACGGAGGTGTTGGTAGGGTTCGTTCCTTCTGTTCCATGCTGCCCTCCTGGCGTCTGATGGTGGCGGCAACCCATGGTTTTCTGTAGCTGGTAGACATAGCCTCCAGTCTGCAACCCCCCTCTGTGTTCTCTGCACACTCTTCCCTGTGTCCTCTGCATCCATGTCCACATTTCCCTCTTCTGCTAAGGACATCAGTCATTGGATCAGGGCCCACCCTAATCCAGTATGCCCTCATCTTAACTAGTTCAATGTGCAAAAACTTCTCCTTTCCAATAAGGTTACATTCTGGGGTTCCAGGTGAACACAAATATTTTGGGGACACTCTTCAATCCAGTATACATTCCTTCCCTCCTTTCTCACTTTACTCTCTCCCTGCCACCTTCCCTCCCTCTGTTTCTCTCTCCCTCTTCTTTCTTTTCCCCTTTCCATCCATATCTGCCTCTCGAAGCACGATTTGAGCGCCTATTGTACTCCAAGGAGTCCCCTGGAGCATGTGACAATTTGGCTGGCGGCCAGAAAACTTTGAAAAAGCAGGGACCATGTTGCTGCTTGTGGATGACCAGCAAATCGCTCAGTGCCAGCACCTGTATTAGAGGTCACAGCAGCCGATGCTCAAGAAGGAGGAGAAGGAAGATGAGAGGAAAAATACAGTTGTGAGCTGAAGTAACCCTTGTACTTTGCTTATGTGGTTTTAGGAGTGAAGACGAGTCAAGCCACCATGATGCTTCCCCTTGCCAGAGATTCTTTTATAACCACACTCAATACCAAAGCCATGTTGAATCCCTCTTGACTGCTGCTGGCCAATAACATCTCCACCAGCCCCGGTGAAATGAGAGTGAGCTCAAAGAGCAAAGAACACATCAGATTTCAGATAATTAGTATGAAAGCCAAGAATGAAAAACAGCACCTTAGTAATATTTGCATTGATGGCATATTAAGATAGTATTTTGGATATATGGGGTTATGGAAAATATATTATCAGACTCAGTTTCACCTGTTTGTTTTTAAAAAATGTAGGGGCGCCTGGGTGGCTCAGTTGGTTAAGCAACTGCCTTCGGCTCAGGTCATAATCCTGGAGTTCCAGGATCGAGCCCTGCATCAAGTTCCCTGCTTGGTGGGAGGCCTGCTTCTCCCTCTTCCACTCCCCCTGCTTGTGTTCCCTCTCTAGCTGTGTTTCTCTCTGTCAAATAAATAAATAAAATTAAAAAAAAAATGTGGCTACTACAAGACGTCAGAGGACATATGTGGGTGGCTCAGCAGTCTTTCTGTTGGGCAGCGCTGTTGAGAATCCAAAGTAACATAGCATAAAGCTTCTCTGCAGGGTTCGAATGTTGGCTTTGCCACCAACAGATTGTATGCTCTTGGGCAAGACACTTTGCCTCTCTGGGCTTCGTTTTCTTCCTCTATGAAATGGCCATGCTGTGATGATTCCTACCCCACCTCCCTCTGGAAAATCTCTAGGAGTGTCAAAGGCAAGAACCTAGGAGAGGAGGTTTTGCGACAGTCAAATGCAGATGAGGGTGTTTTGATCAGCATCAGCACCGCCACCATCACCATCTTCACTGTCAGAACCACCTCGTCCTTCAGCCGAGAGAATCAGGCCACCGGGGCAGGAGCATAATACCAGACCCGGGGCAAAACACAGCCCACAAGAATTTCTGCTTTCAGCTCTTCCCAAACCCTATGGCTGGATTATAAGTGACTTACCCTCTGCCAGCTGCCAACAGTGCTTTTATCTGCTTAGAGGGGGTGGGGTGGGGCAGGTCTCAGAGAAAAATGTGCCTTCCACCTAGTACTTCTCAATCAATACGCGTTTATGCGTGCTTTTGGATTAGAATGAGACATCCCACTTTTTTTTTTTTTTTTTTAAGAGAGTATTTCTGTTGCATCAGACCACCAAAGCATTTCCCCTCTCTTTTTTTGGCCACCAAATATTTTTATGATTTTCCACATAAACAGCTAGGGAAAATGCTAGCAGCCACTTAGGCGGCAGGGGCAGGCATGCTGTGTCTCCCGTGAGAGTCAAGGATTAAAAAAAACAACAACAAAAAAGCCCAGCAACAACAAGTGCTTGGGGGTGGTGGTGGCAAGGGAGTGGTAACTAGTCTAAGATAGAAGGATTTCTATGAATTCTTCTTGGGAATTCTGGAGTAATAAACTAGAAGTAACCCTATGGCTTCAGGCAGTGATGGCTCGCTTGGAAAGAGTGAAACACTTGCAGATGGAATTAGCAATGGGTGAGGTAGGAGGTAGGTGGGGAGCGACCCTTTGCAGACCTGCCTCTTTGGGGGAGAGGCCCCCTCTCTTCCCAGGATGACTTTCTGCCCCTTCTCTTCCCCTCACTAAGTGAGAATCTTGGTAAGGTGGGGACCTGCCTTCTGAAGGAGACCGGGTGGCGATGGCCAGGAGCTCGTGGTAACTATTGATTATTTTGTCTTTTCTTCTTTTTTATTTCCATCCCCGGCCAGTTTTCCCAGAGACATAGCGGGGCCTCTTGTAGCCAGCCAGCTGCTCTGTGCTGAGAGATTTAAAATCCTGCAATTGATTCTGACTGTGTCCAGAACAATAGGCGTCTGAATCTGATTTATTAATCTTCTGGGGAGTGAGGGGGGCGGGCTTCGTGTCCAGGCTATTTACTGCGATGACAACGGGCTGCGCTTGGACTTGCATGTCAGCTGTGTTTATTATGGGCCGGGGCCCCCGGGAGAAAGCAGGCGGAGGACACTTGGAACCTGAGTGACACTGTGAGGACCCACCACACAGAACCAGGGGAGACGTGTTGACAGAGCAGTGGGAGGGGCTTGGGGTTGATTTAGGGACGATTCCTAAATGTCTCTCCCGCCCAAGTGATTTTGTGGAGGTGGCAGGCATAGTTCCTGGTGGCTGCAGGGGCCCAGTTCACCCCATTATCTCTGTTTTGTGGTTGAGTTTCTAGGTTTCTAGAAGACAGGAACTGGATATGCAGGGTTAACGCATTCCTTCTCCAAGTGGCAGGCAGGGTGAGAGGGCCTCTGGGAAGGCTGAGCGGCACGTGGCTAAAGGCGTAGCCTCAGCCCTAGAAAGTCCGGATCAGGAAGACACGATGTCACCCCAGCATGGGCAACCAGACTAGACGACTATGCACCTGGCAGGCATGTGGCCATGAAGCAAACGGTTCTGCCCCTTGAAGAAGTGAGGATGCTCTAATATCTGAAGGCTTGCAAAGGGAAGACAGATAGAAACTGACGCATCCTGTTGGTTGAGAGAACTGGCTTTGGACTTGGATTTCCTGGGTCCAGATCGTCATTCTGCCACTCATTGTCTGTGCAATATGGGATCCTCCACGTCTCAGTTTCTCTGTCTCTGAAATGGGGAGAGGAAAAGACCCTCTTCTGCGGGGCTGCTATGAGGGCTGAGTGAAATCAGGCATGCAGGGTTTCTAGTACAAAATAATAGCTGGAGGACATGTGCCCTAGCCCTCGGCAGCATGGACCTTATCCTCATGGTGGTTGTTGTTTTATTATTGATGTGTTCTGCATGGCCCCAGAAGGTGGAAGCAGGAGCAATGGGTGGAGACAGCAAGGGAGGCTGATAGTGGCTTGACTCCAGAAAGAACAGTCTTATTACAATTGCAGAGAAAGGGAAGAAGATGGTGGGACCTGAGAAGATGGGAAGGAAGGACATTAGGGGGAAGGGAAGGGGACACTCACATGCGTGGACTGTAGTGGACAAATCTGCAAAGGATAATGATGAAGCTGATGGAGGCAGGCGGTGAGCATAGCCCTAGCAGGGGCTTGACCCCAGTCTGTATTGGGGTGTCAGAGAGAGCAGAGAACAGAGAAGCTTCTGCAGGCCACTGAGAATAGGAAAGTCTCCCACTCTGATCCTCTCCCTATGGTGGCTGGACCCTTCCCCAAGGCTGACCTGCAAAGCCAGTGAAGAAATGAGGTCTTGACATTCTGGAAGGGTGATCCCGGGTTGCCATTAGGCCCATGTGTTCAAGGAGGGCTTTCAGTCTGAACAGACCCCTTAGGAAACCGATCTTGGCGCTGTCTGCAGAGGAGAGGCCCACCCAACCAGGAGCAGCCTGTGCAGGCAGTGGTGGTGGGGTCTTCTAGAAGGAGGCACCCTGGGCTTCTTCCTTCTGCCTTATCTCTCCAAAGTGATCTGGCTGATTCTCATTCCATCCTGACCCTGACTCTCCTCTCTATTTGAGCCATCCTTGCCCTTGACCCAGACCTTATCTTCATTCCCCTGTGCACAGAGGTGCTTCCAGCCTGCTCTCTGTGACTTAGGGACTTGGTGTGCCGGAGCCACAGACACCTCTGCTAACCTTGACCTCTTCAACCTAGGACCTCTTCCTGAGTGATGAATCCCCTCTGGCCCCCGGCTCCTTATTTGTAAAATAGGGTTTCCATGAAGATACAGTGAGATAACAGAAGCATAGTAAGTGGGAGCTGTGATTACATTATTATTGTCAGATGGGGGGGTGATGGGACCCAGCCCCCTGTGGGCTTGAGGATAAGACTGCAGCCTTGGAAGAGACACCACAAACGGAGTATAAGACAGGGCAGGGGAGGAGAGAGATGGGAGGGGGTACATGGTGGGGCAGGGGCATTGTTCATGAAGTTCATGCTAAAGATACTTGGTGGCAGGGAGGCCGCAGGCCTGTGGCTGGGCGCAGGCCCAACCTTAAGCCTCATTTCCATATGCAGGTCAGCCCGAGGCATGTTTAGAGGGGCCTCTCCTCCCCAGAGCTTTACCAGGAAGGGCCAGCCCCCCAGGTCTGTGGGAGCGGGGCAGGCCCTAGCTGTGGGAGGTGGGCTGCATGCCTTTGGCTGGGAGACCCTGGTTTCCACCCAGAATCAAGTATGGAGGCCCGACCCCTAGGGACCTGTGAATGGTGTAGTTGAGCTCTGTATGTGGGGCCGTCCACACGTGGCTATGTGGTTATATATACACACAGACCTGCTCGGCCATGCTGTGGGTGCCTACGTGGGTCTGCATGCAGCGATATGGGACATGTAAACACACTGAGCGGGTCTGTGGTGCTCGCTGACCTCCCCACGGGAGCTCAGGCAAGGGCTTCCTTCCTCCTACTGCACAGGGCTGCCGGGGGGCTCAGGGGCATGCGGGCTTACCCTGGGGCTGTGCACCTTGGACACCAGGCAGAAGGCCCGTGGACAAGTGGCACTGCCAAGTCTTGGGTTGGAAGGGCTTCTTTATCAACGGATCATTTTCTGGTGTGAAGGTATCCTTCTCTTCCTCCTGCTGTTCTCATCTCTGTAGAGCTACCTGGCTGAGCAGGTTCTACCCTAGCTCGTCCTCTCCACTTCTGCCACCATGGCCCTGGGTCTGGGGCCTCTTCCTTCACCTGTGCTCAGTGGTGTGCTGGTAAATGTTTAACAGTGGGATTCTTTGGTGGGGAGAAGAGAAAAGCCTTGATTTGTGGCATTCGTCCATCTGGTGGTGGAGATCTTCGTACCACATCCAGGGTCAAGCTAAAAGTGTGAGGTTGCTGAATGCAGAGCTGGGGCGGGGCATTGGGGTCAGGCGTCACGCGGCATCCCTGGCATAGGGGTGCCTCGGATGTGAGGGATCGGAAGAGCAAAGCTAATAGTAAACTGTCTTGAAAGGAGAAAGTGATGAGTTCTTGAGTCCTCACCACCTTTGTTTTAAATGTAATCCATTCAGTTGTAATTTTATAAAATATAACTGTGAAATAATGACTGTATTCAGCTGATGGTTTGCAAAAATTCTCAAATATTAAACCGCCAGCATTTGCGGGCGAAGGAGCAGGACCCCGAGGACGCCGCCTGCACCAAAGGCACTGTCTCTTAGCCAGCCCTGCCATCACTGGTCTCTCTTCACTCCTGACTTATGTGCCCAAACTGCAAATCTGATTATGTCTTTAACCAGTTTAAAGCTCATGGGAATTCTGTGATTTGAAAGGCTCTTCCTCATCTGACCCTACTCACCTCACCCGCTTCAGCCCACACCCCGATTTCTAGCTTCTGCCCTCATATCACATCTCTTTCCATTGACCAAAGAGACTATACATTTGTGTGTTCTCCGGGCTCTGAGAAGACTTACATCATAGAGCCATCTTACCCTAACCCATCTCTCCAGCTTCCCCGGGCTGTTCACCAGTTCAGCTTTTAAGACAGGTCAGCAAAGGGAAGCCCATGGATTCAGCCCAACCTGCTGCTTGGTTTTCTGTGGCCTGTGAGCCAAGCATGGCTTTTAGGTTTTTAGATGATTGAAAAAAGTATCATGACTTGGCAAGAGAGCTGGCTGGGGACCCTGTCTTGTAGGACCCTGGACAGTTGGCTAGACTCTGTCCTGCAGGAAATGGCAGGCTGTGGCAGGGTCTCTGAACTTTATTCTGAGGAAGACTTTGAACTGAAGAGCAGTACAGACTGTGTGATATGTTGAAGAACATCACTCTGTGAAGAACAGATCTCATGTGGGAGGAGACCGCCGTGGAAGCAGGAAGAACAGTTAGGAATCAATTGCAGAAGTCCTGACAAAAATCCTGGCTTATACCAGGACGTAACATTGGAGGAGGTGGGAGATGTCCAGATTCTGGAAACAGTCTGAAGGGAGAGTCAGCTGACTTTTCTGATTACGTAGTGATCATGACAAGATGAGGCAGCATGGTCTGTGGGTTCCAAGAGCATGGAGGAGCTGCCAGGAGAAGAAGGCATGGAGTCTGACTGGGGGATTCAGGAAGGCTTCTTAGAGCAGGTCATCCCAGAGCTGAGCCCTGCGGAAAGAGGGAAGCCTCAGAAGATGGTGGAGTGGGAGAGCATTTGGGATAGAGACAATAGTGTGAGAGGAGTCATGGGAGGAAACAGGTACTAGGTGAACGGGGAAGTGGAGAGTGGTCCATTGCCGTCTGTGGTATTGAGCCAAGTGCCATGGGAAGTGGGCCTGGGTAAGGGAGGACCTGGCCCATGGAGCTGAGAGGTTTACAGCATTTTCCTATAGGCAGTAGGGAGCCATTGAAGGTTTTGGTAATAAGCGACATGGTCTCTGAGGACAGCCTGGGAGGTCAGCTTCAAGGGCCATGAGGCTTTAAAGCAAGCTTCCAGGTCAGCCTCAAGGGCAGCAAGGATACCTGGTAGGAAGCCACTGTAGTGGCCCAGGCACAAGAGGATGCAGAGACGGAGCAGGGGCTGACCCTGTGAAGGAAAAGAAAAGATGAAGTCTGGTGAATTTCCTAAAGAAGGCTTTGTAGCGTACCTGATCGGTTCCTGCAAGCCGGGAAGGTAGAGGAACTTGAGGCAGCAGCATATTTTCCGGGTCTGTCTAGGGCTACATGGTGATGCACGGGTTAGTGGAGGCCAGACAGGTGTTGGAGTAAGTTTAGGACATGCTGAGTATCAATGTGTGGTGCCTATAAACTTGTTAAAGGAATGAATGAATGAAGGTCAGACTCCCGAGTTTTATGGCCAAAGGGTAAAATCTCCCTTGACCTGACTCAGTCTCTCAATGACTTAGATTAAACTGGACAATTTACAGCAACAGCTGCAAGGATGCCCCTCTCTGCCCAGCCCAGGCAGGTGGTAAGCAGAACCCAGAGGTGGTGGAGGACAGCATGTAGTTTTGGCTTTTAAAAACAAACTTAAAAATCCCAAACTTTCAGTTGAAGTATAACAGAATTGCGGAACACTGGGCCCCTGCTAAACATCCAGCCTGGGGGATTTTCACCAGGTTGTCACACCTTATAACCAGTGCCCAGATCACCAACAGAACATTGCCAGTGCCCTGGAACCTGGCTCTTTGGTGGACATGGTGGGAGCCTGCCCTGGCGAAGGCTGAGAGCCCTTGCTGTGGGTGGCCCTGGGCCCCCTACTAAATGGTTTTGCTCTCAGTCAGCCTGGCCTGGGGCAAAGCCCAAACTCCTGTCCCAGGGATCTGGGCAGGGTCAGCAGTCCTGAATGGGAGTTACCCTCATCCCCATCCCCACCCCCATGTCTTCCTCCTCTGTCCTTAGAACTCATGAAGCCTGGGCTCATAGGCTACCAATAAGAACCTTCCTCTGCTCCATGGTGAAGGCTCTGGCTTCTGCCATGGAACTGAGTGGCTTGTGGACGGCAGGTCAGGTCTCTACAACTCTAAATTCTGCTGGAGTGGGGTCACTCAGAGCCAAGAGAAGGCCTCTTTTGATCTCTATGATGTTTGAAGCGCAGGAATGGTAAACTTTGTTTTGATGAAAGTAGCAACCCCAGTTACTACTTGAGCCCTTGTTCCACAGCAGGATGAGCTCCGGGCCCATCCCTGCCTTTTATCTTCCCAACTACCCTCTGTAGCTGCTGCCTGTCCTCAGTGGGGTCATGAGTTTCCTCACACTCTGATCACATATGCAGTGAAATTAGAGGTCAATGACAATTCTTTCTCATGGATTCGTCTACCTGATGAGGGAAGAGAGAAAGAAAAAAACCCCTTAAGGTTTGGTTCAATAGGGTCACCATGGTCCCAGCCAGTAGCTGAAAGTCTCTTTGGGAACCAGCTAACCCTCAGCATGGACTGACCAGGCACCTGCTGCGCCTTCCAGGATGCCTCGCCATGCTGCTTCCTCTCCAGGAAGGGAGGGCGAGCGCCCCCATTGGGCAGGTAGGTGGTGGGCCTGGGACCAGCATCTCTGCAAGGGCATTGAGCACGTGGACTTACCTCAGGAGGCCAAACCTGATGGAAGTAATTCCAGAGCAGTGCCTCTCCTTCCTCATTGGTCCCGTAAAACGTGTACTTTTCTGGAAACTGTACTCAAAGGTAGTGTCCAGGAGAGGACAGTATGGAGGCATTAGGGCATGGCCTCCCCAGGGAGAAGGTGGCGTCAGGGCCTCTGGGCAAGAGACACCGGTGACAGAGGGTAAATCGAGCTGCAAGTGACTGATGACAGCGGCCCCTGGCTCTGCTTCCCATACACTCTGTTGAGGACAAGGTGTGGGTCACAAGCTGAGACCCACCCCCCCCAGGGTCTTCCCTGCCCCCAAACAAGGCGTGCCTCACAAGCTGAGACCCACCGGGGTCTCTTGCCCGTGTTAACCAGCACGGACCTGACCTTTAGGCCAGTGGACAGCCAGCAGCCTCCAACCAAATCTATAATTGCTCTTCAGCATCCCACCACCCAGAACTCTGCTGGGATGTGGGCCCTCCTGCATAGAAGCTTGACCTGAGTCAGTTGAAGCCCCTGAAGCCTAAACCTGGCCTCATCCATCTCCCCAGTCTTGGGAGAGAGGTCACGTTGCCCTCCCTACCTTCCCTATCAGGTACACAACAGGAAGATGACGGGCATTATCACCAGAGACCTTGGACTGAGGCTCTCTTGGTACCACCGCGTCTGTAAGGGCAAGGGACAGGTTGTCCAAAGTGTTAGGGAATGGTGAGAACAGGAGGTATGATGGCCTTGGTGGTGCATTGAGTGTGCTGGGTTGGCAACCCTGACCTTGGGGGAGCCAGCTGCACCTGGACTGATAGCTGGAGGGCTGCTCTGGGCCCCCAGGAAGCTCTGCTGGAGGCTGGGCTATCTCTTCACCTCTAGCCACTACCAAGGGAGGGCGACAGAGCCTTAGGCTGGGCTTGCTCATGGCTCCCAAGTGGGCAGAGCACAGAGCACTTAAGGCTGTGCATGAAACAACCTCAGTGCATGGCTGGAGTCTGGCCATGGAATGCCAAGATACACAGGCACCACTGTTCCAGCCCAGGTCCCTAGGGACTGGGGCTCCAGGGAATGAATGCCTGCACATTACCTCCTCCCCAGCAACCTGGAAGCCCTGTGGATAGGCTGGGGTTGGGGATGTCACCACTGGGAACTGGGATGAAGTTGGCCCATGGGCTGTGCAGCGTGGCTTCAAAAGACCCTGTTCTGAGCCGAAGCCAGAGTCACTAATTAGCAGATAGTGGGACAATGCTTTATTGTGAAGGGGCTGAGCAGAGAGGCAACAAGCAAATATCTGGCAAGATGAGCCAAGGTGTGGGAAGTGTGGGGAGGGGTCAAAGACTGCAGCATTTCCCTGAGGTGTTGAAATGAAACGTGTACTGGGGTATGCTGGAGCTTTTTATAGAGAACTGACCATTTTGGACCATCCATCCATCCAAGCTTGCACTGATCCATCCACTAAACCATTCATTCATTCAACAGTGCTTATAATGTGTGTGGAAATTTGTAGGGAGTGGTGGGGAATATAAAGTAAAATAAGGTCAGTCCCCCTCTGGTCTCTTTCCCCCTAGTACAGCTAGTCTGGGCCTCTGGGCGCATCAGTGCCCTTCAGCATCATGCCTCTTATACCCATCTGGAGAAGAATGACAGTGTCTGCTACTGGGTGCTTGGGACACGTGCTCTCATGTAGGGCTCATGACAACCCTATGAGGAGGGTGAGAGCTGGGAAGCATAAGGAATTTACTGAAGTGGCTTGCCATGCTGGCGAGGAATGGAGCTACTGTAGGACCTCAGACTAGAGTCTGAAGTGGATGTGCAGTCTTTGCCGCCCCCACTGCTTCTCTGCTTCCCAGGACCCTGGGGCTTGGTGGCTTTTAAATCCCTCGGGGGCATGGGTCAGTGTGTCCAAAGCACCGTCTTTTTATTTCCAAACCTGAGAGTCAGTCACTGTCAGATCTGTCAGGGTAAAGCAAACTCACCCTCTCACTAACAAAAGGGGGACACCTGGGTAGCTTAGTTGGTTAAGCCATTGCCTTCAGCTCAGGTCATGATCCTGGAAACCTGGGATCAAGTCCTACATTGGGCTCCCAGCTCCGCAGGGAGTCTGCTTCTCCCTCAGACCTTCTCCCCTCTCATGCTGTCTCTCACTTACTCACTGATAAAAGGAACCATATTTTTATCTGGGTCCATTTTGGATTTTCAAGCAAATTACTGTACTTAATATTTTGTGAGTTTGCTAATCTCTAGTAAGTACTGAATTTATAGGGTTGCTGTGAGGACTAAGTGGATTGAGGCATGTGAAACATTTAGACCTACATCTGGTATGTAGTAAGTGCTACATGAGCCACAAATACTGCCCACGCTTTTGTTTCCACACAGCTTTCTATGGCTCACAGACCTGCAAAGCTGATGGTAGAGTCCCTTCCTATTAGAAATGATGAAAACCATCCAGGGAAGCAGACTCTGCCTGGGCTTGCTCAGTGAGCTCTGTGACCATGGGCTTCATCCGTCTGCAGTGTCAGGAGAATTGCTTCTAGACAGGGAAGTCAGACCTTCTGGGCAGATAATGGTAGAGGGCCTTGACCCATGGATGGTGCTGAGTTACTGCCAGGAGCTGCCTCCTTCCTTCCAGCTCTTGGAGTGTTTCCTGGAATGACGGCTAGCTCGCTAGCTCCCACTGTGCAGGAGCAGGTGTCCACTTTGTGGCTCCTCTGTGGCCCCCATTCCCTTCCCTTTTCCATTGGACCAAAGCTGAGCTGCGGCAGTGCTGAGATGATGTCTACTTACTGGCACCTAGTAGGTTTCCGATAAGTCCTTCTTTGGGAAATAAGAAGGGTTGCTTTGGCACTAAAGATGCAACCAGGTGATCCATATATGTGTGACGCCAATGGGAGGGCAAACCAATGGGAACCAAACTGGGGTGCATCTAATATTGGGGATTCTGTTTCAGCAGAGTGAATGGCAAGTGTGAGTGGACAGAAGGAATCAATATGTTCAATGACTAACTGAGGGCTGGGTGGGGTAAGGGTATGGAGACCCCCTCCCCCACAGACCCCAAGACCATCCAAATGGTTTGTTTCTGTCACTTTCTCCTCCTTTAGATTTAAGCTTCTTGAGGTCAGGGAGCTGCACCAATGTGTCTCCGTGGCCTGGAAGCTGGGCACAGAGCCGGGCACAGATGGACAAGTCTGTACATAGCTGTCGTCTGGAAGACTGCCCTGTGGGTCTGTAGTTCCCAAGCCAGTGGTGACCTCTTTGTTCTCCCAGTGCTGTTGCTTCTGATCCCACCAGGCAGACCTCTTTTTTCTAAGCCCATCTCTGGCCTCTTCATCATCTTCTGTGTCCCTCCCCTCCCCCAACCCCTCACAGAAACACAAGGAGTCTGGGCTCTGAAGAAAGAGTGCCTGCCCAGATTTGATCAAGACACAAGTGAGAGGCAATGATTTGTGAAGAAATCCTGGTCCTGTCTAATGGAATTTTCCCAAAATAAATTCATGTAAACAACTTCCCACAAAGAGGCAGTCAGGGGAGCTGGGTGTGTAAACAGCGTGAACAGTCGCAAGTACTATGGGCTCCGGGGGTGCTGTGTCGTCTGGAGGGGGGCAGTGGGGAGACTCCCTTTAGCAAAACACCTTTGGCTCCAGTCCTTCTGACATCATAATGTCAGCCAATTCAGTAACTTAAAAAAAAGATCCTTATTTTACTATCATCCCCAAAACATAGCAACACCACTTTGTAGCTAAAAAAACTGCAGAATGGATTTTGTTTAAACTTCTGATCTCATTTCCAAACCAATTGAACCAGGAGAGGATCTTAAGGCCTTGAGAAAGTGGGGGCAGGAATGAGGTGGGTGGAGAGAGAATGGGGAGGGAGAGTGGTTGGAGGAAAAGTCCCTGGAGAAAATGATGTCTCTTCAGTGCTCAGTGACGGGTATGAATAAACTCATACAGTTCCTAGAATTAGATGACAATCTGCTCTTCTTAAGGCACTCAGAAGGACACTGAATGCTTGTGGCTTGGACATCCCTGGCCACATCCAAATGGAAGATGGCTGGGAGCTGAGCTGTGTGTCCGGCCATGCAGACCAAGCTTCCGGAGGGAAGTGTGCGCAGGGAATCTTTGTGGACACACCTTTCCCCCAGACATTTTTCCCAACCCATCCGACTTTCCCAAACCCAAGCTGTTTTCAGGACCCTGCCATTACTAGGGTCCCAGAGACAGACTTGTATTTAGGTTCCTGCAGGACCACTGGGATGCTATCATGAGACTTTTAGCAAGTTGCGTAACTTCTTTGGGTCTCAATTTCCTCCTCTGCAGTGGCCACCTGGATAACACGCCCAGCCCTGTGGACTTCAAAGACTTGTCAAGTTCAAGTAGGACATGACTGCCAAGTTGAGGGATTTTGATTATTATAATTTACTTGATTCTGATTTTTGCTTAAGCCCTATCTTGGCTCAGTTGGATGTTGCTGAGAAATCTGTCTTTGCAAAAGTCAGAGACAAGGAAATAGGTAGAGTCCAGGAGGGTGGGACCTGGAGGCAATGGAAGGAGCCAAGGGAAATAGAAAGAGTTGAGGGGGGTGGTGCCTGGAGGTAGTGGGAGGAGGCAAGATGCCTCTGGGAATTGGGAACGGGTGGAAGGGAAGGGGAGGCCAGTGGCCACTAGCTAGGCTGATGTGCTCTGTGCAGGGCTCCAGAGATCTCAGGACTGCCTTCTGCCAATTTCTTCTTTTAACCAAACCAGAGGCCTGCTGGTCCTGATGATGAAGATGCTGACTATGGCCCTCTGGCCCTGGGTTTTAATTTTTTGCTGTCTGGAAAAGGATTATGTATCCCCACTCACTTCTGTGTGACTTTATAGCCCTCTCCTACTGTGGGCAGAGGTCACTTTCTTACTCCATTGGTGTTGGCTCGGCAGTCCTGACTTGTTTTGGCCAATGAGATGCTAAGGAGGTATTCAGAGACCTTAAAAGTGCTTGTACAATTTGGCCTCTTGTGCTCCTAAGATGTGCCAGAAATCAATGTTCCAGTAGCCGCTGATCCAAGAAGAATGTGTGGCTATACGGGTAGACCAGCAGGTTCCCCAGAGCCTGGAGCCATGCACAGCTGATCTAGGGCCTGCCACAGAGCCGCCCCAGGCAACAGAACTGACCAGATACCCATGCTTGTTGTTGTAGGCCACTGAGTTTTGGGGAGTGCTGTGATGCAGCACTGTTGCAGTCTGACATCCCGATAATGAGGATGACGCAGGCAGTCCTCTCTCTGCCCGCTTCCGTGGCAGCCGAGATTGGCACATGTGAAAACCTCGTTCTGATGCCCACACATTTCAGTTAATATGGTACTGTGCAAAGTGAGGATGGCCTATAAGAGTTGATCATAAATTAAAAAAAAAATTAACAGCAGAAACTTACTCCTCACAGTTGTGGAGGCTGGAAGTCCACAATTGGGGTGCTAGCATGTGGTGGGGAAGGAGGGCTCTCTTCTGGGTTGCAGACTTCTCCTTGTGTCCTCACATGGCAGAAGGAGGCTGACAGCGCTGAGGAGTCTCTTAGAAGGGCATCGGTCCCACTGATGGGAGCTCCACCCTCATGACCAAACCAACCACCAAAGGCCCCACATCTAAATACCATCACCTTGGGCAGTAGGATTTTAACATATGAATTTTGGGGACACACAAAATTTCAGACCATAGGACCTCCTAAATTCTCATCATTCTCATTTAATCCCTTGGTCACACTGGATGACCTACCCAACCAACCATGTTTCCAAGAGAACGGAGGCCATTGGGACGGAAACTTTCCCAACTTGTCATCACACTCCTCTCAAACCAAGGGACCTTATCTCCTTCTCTTTCTCCTGTCAGAGAGGATTGCCCTTCTATTCTGTACTTTATCTTTGCTCTTAAACTTTAAAGGAAAATAAATAATGAGTTAACAAGAAACAACTGTCTTGTAAATTATTGATTTGCTCCTCTTTATAGTTAGGATTCTTGAGATAGAATCAATTTCCATTCACTCCTCAACACAGTGTGTGGCATTTCCTTGAGCCATCCTCCAAAATGTTCAACAAAGAGCTCAATCACTTCTCAGTTGTTCATATTTTATGGATATTTTCTATTTTTTATAGTAGCAAACATTTCCTTTTAATTTTTTAATTTTTAATTTTTAAAAAGATTTTTATTTGAGAGAGAATGAGAGAGAGAACATGTGGGGGGAGAGGATCTGAAGGAGAAGCAGACTCCCTGCTGAGTGGGCAGCCTGATACGGGACTTGATCTGGGACTCCAGGATCATGACCTGAGCTGAAGGCAGTCACTTAACCTACCGAGCCACTCAGGCACCCCAACATTTCCTTTTATAAAAAGCATCAACTCCCCAAGGTATGTAGATCACCAGAAGCCCATGACTACATAGAAAGCAGGATGCTATATTGCTTAGTAAGTATGAGCTTGACCTCTGAAGTCAGGTAGTCTTAGATGTGAATTCTAACTTAGCCATATTCAACCTTCGGGACCTGTACAATTTATCTGGCCTCTCGGAGCCTTAGGCGCTTCATCTCTGTAGCAAGTACGATCATTTTTGTCAGAGGGACATGCAATGGGTTAGTAACCTTTTTAGTACAGAGCCTGCACCTGGTATGTGTATCATTATTATTAGCTATTATTTTGAATGTGAAATAACATTTGTTTCCATAAAGCAATGTCTCCACTAAAGTTAGCACCACTAAACATAGTGAAGACGTAAGTGGCTGTGAGGAGATGGAAGGCCCGTTTGCTGAGAGCCTTCTCAGAGCAGAAGGTCATCTTGTCCCTACATGGGATAAGGGGAGGACAGGGGTTCCAAGCAGCCCTGGGCTCAACAGTGTCACCTGGGTGGAGAGATGATACTCTTCAGCCTTCTTGAGTTCTTTTCCTTCATCCAAAGGCCTTCTCTCTCATCTTCTGCTGCAGAGTGAGTCCAGTTGCTCTAGAAAACAGGGCTTATTTCACTTAAAGTAGGGGGTGAGGGTTGAGAGACAGAGAAAGAGCCATTTGTTTGGAATGATGGCCTGTGGGCTGGGGGCACACAAGGTTGGGATTATGGACATGAGCCTTGGAGTGGTTGCTTCTCTTTTTCCTCCATGGCTATAAGAAGGGCATGGCTCTCGTGCTTTAAAAGATCCCCAGGTTGGGTGCTTGGGGCACCTTTCCCATCAACCTTGGTGGAAGCCGATGACAACAATGATGACAGTAATGATAAGCTTTAGTCCAGAGCGATGTGCAGTTTCTGTGAAGCATGTTATTTGGTTTTGGTTCTCATGGCTTTCCTAGGAGGAAGGCAGGACAGGAATTTTAGCCTCCTTATTGGAGAAGCAGCAAGTAAAAATCTCAGTTCATAAACTCAGATGTACAAATATTCAACTGAAATTTCTGTTTCATGCTCCCATCGTGTTGAGAGGATATAGTTTAATTCTTGGTCAATTCTTTCTACTGTGCCCTGCAGCATTTCTTGTGGGGTTTTGTCTAAGTTCCGAGAGGCAGACTGGTCTTCACAGGTCTTCACTGACACGTCCCTTGTCCTCTCTGGTTCTTGGTTAGTGGCATCTGCAATTCCTTATTCTCAGTTGCAAGAGGTCTGGCTATCTCTCAGATAACCTGTAGGCATCCTCAGCTACACCGGGAACAGCCATCTGCTCCCTTGTCACTGTGGTGATGTTTGACTCTGCGAGGCTCCCCCAGGTCCTCCTTTTCTGGACATGTCACACAGCCACTCCACTGTGGATTTGTCATCAATGGGACCAGTGCCACTCCTACCACAACCAACTAACTAAGGCTTTATTCATCACTCGCTTCTTCTCCAGTTGCTAATTCCACAAAGGTAGGAGAGTTCAATTGTTGTAGAAGTTTGTCAGTCCCCTGACAGATGGGTGTTTCTCAGCAGAAGGTGGTTCTCCAGGCCCCCTTCCTCCTGTAGCTCACTCATCCTCAGCCTGTGGCTTCCAAAGTTATGGGGTATGTTGGCATTGGGCCAGGGGACAAGGGACGATCTTGGCACGGGTTTCTGGGCCAGACCTTGTAGTGTACCACATCACTGCTGATCACATTCTCTTTGCTGGAACTCAGTTACGTGGCTGCGCATTCTTGCTGGCTGGGTCTTGCAAATGTGGACTCTGTGAATCACCCAGGACTTGGGTGAGGAGCTTGGTAAACAGCTAGCCTGTCTCTGCCATCCCCTTTCTTCCTTATATTGGGGGGGGCTGTCCTTTAATCAGTCTTGGATCAAGCAACCTAATTTCAGTTCAACATATAATTGCTGTGTCCTGAGATCCCAGGGTCTCTATTTTTGAAATGCAAGAGCTAATTCTTTGCTTCTTTTTTTTTAATTTTTATTTTATTTTATTTTATTTATTTTATTTTTTTTATTTTTACTAAAAATTTTTTTTTCCAGTGTTTCAAGATTCATTCCCCATTCCCCACACCCAGTGCTCCACGCTTTAGGTGTCCCCAGTACCCACCACCAGGCTTTCCCATCCCTCCACCCCCCTCCCTCCAAGTCCCTCAGTTTGTTTCTGTGTTCGAAATCTCTGTTGTTTCGTTTCCCTCCCTAGATTACCCTAGTTCCCATTTGGAACTAGGGTAATTCTTTGCTTCTGAGGTAGTTTTTCTTCCCTAAAGAAATAGATGCCCAGACTTTCCAGGAGTCTAGGTAGGGATCTGCATCCCAGTGAATTTATGTTGATCATGTCTTTCCTCCTTTTTCTTTTTTTCTTTCTTTCTTTTTCTTTTTTTTTTTTTTAAAGATTTTATTTATTTGACAGACAGAAACACAGCCAGAGAGGGAACACAAGCAGTGGGAGTGAGAGAAGGAGAAGCAGGCTTCCCGCCGAGCAGGGAGCCCGATGCGGGACTCAATTCCGGGTTTCTGGGATCATGACCTGAGCCGAAGGCAGTCGCTTAACCAACTGAGCCACCCAGGCGCCCCTCTTTATTTCTTTTTTAATATTTTATTTATTTGACAGAGAGAAACACAATCAGAGAGGAAACACAAGCAGGGGGAGTGAGAGAGGGAGAAGCAGGCCTCTCGCCAAGCAGGGAACCCGATGTGGGGCCCGAACCTGGGACTCCGGGATCATGACCTGAGCCGAAGGCAGATGCCGAATGACTGTGCCACCCAGGAACCCACCCCCCCTTTTCCTTTCTTTGCCTGTCCACCCCAATTTCTCTAAGCTTTCCCTCCTCCTTTCTAAGTGACCCTCCCCCCACCTTATCAATACCTCCTGCTCTCCAGGGCTCCATGCTCTGCTGCTGCTAGATTCAAATCAGTACTTAAGCTGGGTTCTGGGTCATCCAGCCCACACCTACACCCAACCCTTCACTCAACCAATACTTATTGAGCACCCCTCTCTGTAATGGGCACGGTCTGTGAGCTTTTCATGGGTGACATGCCAAAGAGAACATAATCTTTGGGTTGGACAAACTAGAGTCTGCATTCTGGCTTAGTGGCTCAAGAACAGGATGGTGGATGAAAGGACTTAAATTTCTGGGGCTTCATCCTCCTTATTTCTAAAGCAGGGGAATTAAAACCAACTATTCAGGATTTGTGTTGAGGATTGAATGCAAAAGAGTCTTGGCACAGAGCTTGTCCTCACTTCCCCACAACCCATGTATAGACCCTTCTCTATTTGTTCTCCTTTTCTCCTTTGTCTCCTTAAAGGTTCATCCTCCCCATGTGCTCTGGACCCCGGCCCCGTGGGACCTCTTAAGGCCTTCTCCTTCTCCTTGTCCCCTGTCCTGACTGTGTTATCCTTTTGCCCTCCCTACTGGATCATTCTAATCAGGCTCCAACAACTGCCCAAGTTTTTCGACTTTTTAACAGGATGAAAAACATCCCTCAAGCCCCCTCCCCCATCCTGCTCCAGCTCCTACCTTTTCTCTACTGCGCATCCACCCCAGACACAAGTGTTGAAAAGAGCTGCCCGCACACTCTGTCCTTGCACCCACTTAATGCAATATGGCACCCACTCCACTACTTCATGAGGCTACTCTTGCCACAGTTACCAACCACCACCAGGAGGCCGTACGCAAGGTCTCTTTTTCCGTCTTCATCTTACTTAACAGTGAAATAGCTATGGACCCTGTGGACCAATCCTTCTGTTTTAAAACATTAGTTTTCCCTGGTTTTCCTCCTATCTCATGGGCAGTTCCTTGTCAATCTCTTCTGCCTACTCTTATTTCTCTTCCTGCCTTCCAAATGTTGGGGTCCCTGGCCCTGAGCCCTCCTCTCTTCTCTCTCTACAATCTCTCCCAAGTGATTTTACTCATTCTCATGACTTGATATGACATGTGTGTGTTCTTATTCTCAAATGGATAGCTACTAAATGTTTATTTCTTTGGAATTCCAGATCTCCTGACTGACATCTTCAAAGAAGACTCTTTATCTTGCTGGACACCCACTCCCCCTTCAGTCTTTCCTCATCCCTGTTAATTGTCATCTTTATTCTCCCTCTTCCTCACTTCCCACATTCATTCCATCACCAAGTCCCGTCGATTCTCTTTGCGGGAGAATCTCCGATGAACCCACATGTGCTTCCTCCCTGCTTATAATCGCTTCCTTTCTAATGTCCTCCATTCTACTCTTCAGGTTATCAGCACAGTGATCGTTTGACATGTAAATTAAAATAACATCTGAACTATATGCCCATGCCTGAAACACTTCGCTAGCTTCCCATCAACTTGGAGGGAGGTGCTCTGTCCCTTCTGTGGCACACAGGGTCCAGTGGGAGCCGGCTACTTCCTGCTCTCCCCTCCGCCCGCCTCTCTCCAACGCCCTTTCTGTCAAGCTCACTGCATTGCAGCCACCCCAGCCCTCTCCTTCCAATTTCTGATGGCACAGTGTTCATGGCCACCTCTGAGCCTTGGCACGCAGTTCTCAGCTCATCGCCTTATTCCTCCTTTCAGTTCCGGCTTAAGTGTCACTACTGCCAATCTAATTCTGTTGCCTCCTCCTATTTCTCTTATTCTTCCCACTCGTACTATCCATTTTCTTCCCGGCACTCATCACGGTGGGTGATTATATAATTGTGTCCTTGCTTCGTATTAGCAGTCTGCCTTCCCAGGAGACTGTCAGTTCTGTGAGTGGAGGGCCAGTTGGCTTTGGCTCACACCTGCGGCTCCAGTCCTGGCACACAGTAGAAACTCAATAAAGAGTCACCGTTGAATAACAGCTAATATTTCATGAGCTTCTACTATGTATTGGGCAGCCTTCCAAGCCCTTTGCCATATTGTCTTTTTCAGTGCTCACAACAGCCATATGATGTATGTGCTATTCTCCACCATAGAGGCAAAGACATGGAGGTACAGAGAGTTTAAGTAACTTGTCCAAAGCCACCCAGCTAGGAAGTAGTAGAACTTTGATGTGAACTTCAGGTCCTCAGCTTTTAATGTCCTTGTCCTGCCACTATTCAAGAGTGAATGGCCACAGTTGGTTCTCAGGAAATAGAGCTGGGAGTGGTGGTTTCCACTTCTCTTGGGACTGAAGAGGAGGAGAATTTAGAACCCAGGGACATTGCCCACCCTGCCCTATGGCATCTCCATAGTACCTTAGTAGTACCATTGTACCATGATTCTTACCAATTGGTAGCTCAGAGGGACTCTGGAGGCACAGGTGGGTTGGTGGTTGGGGAAGGCCCAGGGCTTCCAGACACCATGGAAAATTGGGACAGGCTGTTGTTGAGAAGGTTGCTCCAGAAAGGAGGCCATCCTCTGTCCTAAGATAGCAGGAGCAGGGAGGAGGCTTGCCCGGGAATGGTTTGGTTGACATGGTGCAGTGCTCACTGACCTGGGACTCTTGGGAAAAGGAACTGTAGTGGAGGATAAGCAAGTTTTAAAAATGGCATCGAATGAAACAATAATATTTGCATTTCCTAAATCCCAAAGCAGGGGAAGCAGTGGGTGTGTGTGGAGAAGCCACTGGCTGATCCCGCTTTGTCCTGCCTCTAAGTCTTTCTTTGCTCAGGCTGGTCCCTTTGCATCCATTTCCCCTAACCCACAGCCCCTGAAGCCTCAAACCACACGTAGTGTCCTCTCTGCATTCTTCTCATACCCTCTTTGGGGCAAGGATTAGGACTTATTAAGCCTGTATCCTTAGGTCCTCATAGTGTGCTTGACACTTGGTACGTTCTTTCTCATGAATTCCTCTGATTCTTCCAGGTTGCGTTGGCTACTTTGTCTTCTGTGTTATCTTCCTAAACAGTACACACTTCTATTACAGCGCCCTTCGCATTTATTCTTCTGCCTCCCCAGTCAGACTGTGAGCTTGTTGGAGCCAGGAGCCATGCCCAAATCATCTTTTTATATCTTCAATGTTGAGCACTTGTGTTAACTGAATGAATGAATGGATGCTCTTCCTTCTGTGGTCCTCAAGAACTCCAGCCTGCTATGGTGCTTCCCTAGCAGGTCTGACTTTGGAGCAGTGCCCCCTAGAGGTGGGGCGGTGAAAGAGCAAGTGGAGAGCCGAGAGCCCGGTCCAGGAGAAGGCTGGCTGCAGGCTAGTTTTGAATGGAAATGTCCTTAGGGTTTATATTACAGCTATTCTCATTGTCTAAAGGACCAGGTATAGCTCTGGGAGGGGGCAGGGGGAGATGAGACACAGGCAGTTGTTTCCTAATCATAAACAATTGCGTTGAGAATTTGCTAAATACCAGTCACTGGACCTATGTTTATTTCATTTTTTTTTTTGGATACATACAAATAAGGTATCCTCATTTTCATCACACCACAGATGAAAACACAGGGACTCAGAGAAGGGAAACGCCTTGACTGTCTTGTAAGGTAGACTGAACCCAGTGTCCGTGGACACCTTTTTGACCACTACGTTTTTCTTCCCACTGAGGACAGTTATAAGCAGATCAGGTTATTCTCCCTTCCTGACTGCAGAGCCTTTTTCAACCAGGTGGCTTTTTGAAGGCAGTGTTCCTTTTCCTCCAGAGGACCAGGATGAGAAAGTCAGAAGGTGGAGGCGACATCTGCTAGATCTTATAGATGACCACCAGATGGTGCTGTTGGCCCAACATATGGTCTTAACTACACCGGTCTTGGGGAGGGGGGGTTAGTGCTAAAGTGCCCTAAGAAAGAAACCTATGTTGTCATCAGAGCCACCCGTCCTTGACTCTGTTTCCATAAGTCACCTCATTTGAGCCCCCAAACTGCCAGGGGTGTTGGCATCTCCCTTCTATGGAGCCTCAGAGAATTTAAGTAATTGGAGAGAAGTTCCCAGAGTTATAAATTGGAGAGACAGGATTTGAAAGCAGGTCTGTTAGATTCCAAATCTCCAGATTCTTGGGATATAAAGGAAGGCAAGACCTGACTTGTGAATTTCACAGCAACCTTCCAGCCTCTGTCTTACCTGGCCTAGCCAGAAGTGGATTATCTGGGAAATGGCTGCACAATGTTAGACCCCTGGCCGAGTTTTAAAAAACTGGTGTCCACCAGGGATTCTGCGGGGAACGCGGACATCTCTGCACCCTGTAGAGCATTGGGCCATTTCTTTCCTTGACAAGTGATGTTAGTCACTGACCTTTTCACATCTTTGTGCGTTCATTCTTTTGGTGGAAACTGCAAGTTCAGCTTGGAGTTATGGACAATTCATGTGACCTTCTGGAAAATACCATCTTGCATCTTCCTGTTTCTGAACCTACAAGTCAGCTTTTTTTTTTTTTTTAATTTTCTTTATTTTTCAAGAAGATGCATCTTGATGTGTATTGAAAGTTGTAATTATATAAACAGAAACAATTCAGTAAAGAACAGGATTGTGTAGGACAAGAGGAGATCTAGGGGAGGCACACACCATTGATTGAAACAAGAATATCAGCACCTTATTAACAAAACAGTTGCTCAGCTACCAGTATCCAGAGAGACTGATGAGAGTCTGGGCCAGGGGGAGTCACACTGGCCTTGATACAAGCTTCCACGTATGGTCTGTGATGTGCATTATATCTAACCCTCAAAACAAGATTTGTGGAGGGTGTTATTGCCCTTATGTTACAGAGGAGGAGGAACACACAGCATTATGGCTAAAAGCATGGGCTCTGGTGTCAGGTCCCTAGATTGAAACCTACTTCTTCCATGGAGCTATACAGGCCCGAGTCTACCAGATGTGTCTGTGTATTTGCAGGTGTTTCACTCTGCCTGTGAACCACAGAAGCCTCGAGGATGGTACTGTGAAAGGGAGGCCCACCTCGAGGAGGCGGTCAAGCCTGCAAAACACCTGAGCAGAACGTTTTAGGGTGCCTTTGGGATCTGGGACATTTGGCTACTGGTTTTTTTACAAGTACAAGCCTTCACATTTCCTATCTCTTGGGGCCCTTCAGTTCTTTCCCTTACTATATCTTTTGCCCAAACGGATGATCCCCAAGTCCTTTCTCCAACCACCTGGAATGTCCCACAGTGCCTTACTCTCTATACCCTTCCCTGGTGCTCAGGAAGAGGTACTTCATTGTGCCCATCCTGTGGCCTCCTTGTGGACCCACATCTTCTGCTAAAACTTACTCCTCTTCATGAAGAGCCCTTCCTCCTCTGTTCATCCTCCCACATTCTCCTAAGTAATCAAATAGGAAATATCTTGAAAAAAAATTTTTTTTTGTTTTCCAGAAGTAAGGGGACCCCAAGTTTTTTGAAAGTAGAAGAACTGAGCTGGATTCTCCAGGCCTTCCACCAACATGAACACTGCCTCTCAATTGGAAATATTCCTGGTCACTCCCTCTAGAACTGGCTTTTCTCCTCAGGACTCCAGACCTCCTATCTTTTCCGCGAGTGCCTGGACCAGCCGGCTCAGCAGTCTGAGCCGGGGAGTGGGCTGTGCAGGGCTCTGTGGTCATCACTGGGGCTTAGCAGGAAGTGATGACTCCCTGTGTGGTTAAGTGTGAGCTGAGCCTTCTCTGCTGTTTATTTTTGATCCTTGATGACACTGCAAGGCTGCTATTTTTGTGCCCATTTTACAGATGAGTGAACGGGGTGCAGAGAGGTGAAGTAACTTGTCCAGTTTTCTCAGATACTAACTGGCAGAGTCAGAATCAGAATCCTGGTGTCAGAGTGCTTGTTCTTTCTACTGCTCCTTGAGTAGGAGTCCAGGGTGGAAGGGGGTTGTGGAAATATCATGTGTTAGTTTCCAGTGGCTGCTGTAACAAGTTACCACACGCAGAGTGGTTTATAACAGAAATGTATTCTCACAGTTCAGGAGGCCAGAAGTCCGAAATCAAGGGTTAGCAAGGCCCCATCTCCTCTTAAGGCTCAAGGGGAGCATCTTTCCTTGCCTCTTCTAGGTTTTGAGGTTCTTGGGCACCAGGCAGCATCACTCCAGTCTCTCCCTCTGCCTTCATGGGGGCTTCTCCTCTCCCTGTCTCTCTTCTGTGTGTTTCTTATAAGGACACTTGTCATTGGCTTTGGAGCCCACTTGGATAATCTGATATAATGTTATCTGGAGATCTTTAACCTCATTACAGCTGCAGAGACAGTTTTCCCAAATATGGCAGAATTCAGATGTTTAGGGAGGTGGACATGTCTTTTGAGGGCCACCATTCAACCCAATACAGACAGCCATCCTCCAACAAGGAAAGCAGGAGTTCCCTTGTCTCTGGAGCTCTAACAGCTAAGGTTGGGCCGTGGAGGGTGGAAGCTTAAGGGACACAAGTTTTTACTCATTATAAATAAGAACTTTCTGGTGAGTCAGAGTGAACCGAGGTGGCATGTGCCCTCCGTGGGGGCAGCAAGTTCCTGTCATTACAGGTGAAAATCAGGGCTGATCTATGTTCTGGCATGGTGGCCACAGGGCAAATAATACTGTAGAGGCCTTGAACATGATTTAATTACTTTTGAAATCAGAAACAAAAGGAACTTTTGAGTTGAAGAAAATATTTTCTTGTGTAATTTTCGTATATTAGTCTCTATACCAAAGCAGTGGTAAAATATGGCTTAAAATTTTTTTATTTTAATTTTTAAAAGTTTTTAATTTTAGTTCCAGAGTGGATGTCATACAGTGTTATATTAGTTTCAGGTGTACAATACAGTGATTCAACAGTTACATACATCCCCCAGTGCTTATCAGGACAAGTGTTTTCCTTAATGCCCATCACCTCTTGCCCCCATCTCCGCACCCACTGCCCTTCTGGTAACCATCAGTTTGTTCTCTGTAATGAATAGTGTGTTTCTTGGTTTGTCTCTCTCTCTTTTCCTTTGTTTGTTGGTTTCATTTCTTAAATGCCACATAGGAGTAAATCATATGGTGTTTGTTTTTGCTTAGCATCGTACTCTAGCTCCATCCATATTGTTACAAGTGGGAAGACTTCATTCCTTTTTATGGCTGACTGATATTCCAATGTATATCTATACCACATCTTCTTTATCCATTCATCTATTTTTTTAAAAGATTTTATTTATTTATTTGACAGAGAGATCACAGATAGGCAAAGAGGCAGACAGAGAAAGAGGGGGAAGCAGGCTCCCCGCTGAGCAGAGAGCCCAATGTGGGACTCGATCCCAGGACTCTGAGCTCATGACCCAAGCCAAAGGCAGAGGCTCAACCCTCTGAGCCACTCAGGTGCCCCATCCATTCATCTATTGAGGGATACTTGTGCTGCTTCCATAATTTGGATATTATAAATAATGCTTCAGTAAATATAGGGTTGCATATATATCCTTTTGAATTAGTGCTTTTGTATTCTTTGAATAAATTCCCAGTAGTGTTATTACTAGATTGTAGGGTAGCTCTATTTTTAATCTTTTGAGGAACCTCCATATTCTTTTCCACGGTGGCTGTAACAGTTTGCATTCCCACCAACAGTGCACAAGTATTCCTTTTTCTCCACATCATTGCCAACACTTATTGTTTCTTGTGTTTTTTGTTTTAGCCATTCTCACGTGCGTGAGGTGATATCTTATTATAGTTTTGATTTGCGTTTCTCTGAAGATAAGTGATGTTGAACATCTTTTCATGTATCTGTTGGCCATCTGTGTATTTTCTTTGGAGAAATGTCTGTTCAGACCTTTTGTCCATTTCTAATTGGATTATTCATTTTTTTTAAAAAAGATTTTATTTATTTGAGAGAGAGAGAGAGAGAGAAGGAGCAGGGGGAGGGGTACTGGGAGAGGGGAGCCAGACTCCCCACTGACCAGGGAGCCTGATGTGGGTCTCTATCCCAGGACTCTAGATCATGACTTGAGCTGAAGGCAGATGCTTAATGGACTGAGCCACCCAGGCACCCCTGATTATTCATTTTTTGAGTTGTATAAGTTCTTCATATGTTTTAGATACTAACCCTTTATCAGACAAGTCATTTGCAAATACCTTCTCCTATTCCTCTAGTTGTCTTTTACTTTTGTTGATTGTTTTCTTCTCTTTGCATAAGATTTTTATTTTTATGTAATTCTAATAGTTTATTTTTACTTTTATTTGCCTTGCCTCAGGAGACATATCTAGAAAAATGTTGCTGTGGCTGATTTCAGGGAAATTACTGCCAGTGTTTTCTTCTAGGATTTTTATGTTTTTATGTCTCACATTTTGGTTTTTTAATCTATTTTTTTTTTTAAAGATTTTTTATTTATTTGACAGAGAGAAACACAGCCAGAGAGGGAATACAAGCAGGGGGAGTGAAAGAGGGAGAAGCAGGCTTCCCGGCGAGCAGGGAGCCCGATGTGGGACTCGATCCCGGGTCTCCGGGATCATGACCTGAGCCGAAGGCAGTCGCCCAACCAACTGAGCCACCCAGGCGCCCCTTTTAATCTATTTTGAGTTTATGTTTGTGTAGGGTATAAGAAAGTGGTCCAGTTTCATTCTTCTGAATGTAGCTCTCCAGTTTTCCAACACCATTTCTTGAAGGGAGTATCTTTCCCATTGCATATTCTTGCTTCTTTTTTAAAATTAATTTTTATTTATTTTTTTAAAAGATTTACACACACACACATACACACACAGGAATACTACTCAGTCATCAAAAAGGAAATCTTGCCATTTGCAACAAAGTGGTTGGAACTAAAGATATTATGCTAAGTGAGTTAAGTCAATCACAGAAAAACAGTTATCATGTGATCTCACTCATATGTAGAAATTAAGAAGCAAAGGATCATAGCGGAAGAGAGGAAAAAATAAAACAAGATGAAATCAGACAGACAAACCATAAGGGACGTTTTTATTATTTAAGATTTTATGTATTTATTTGACAGAGAGAAACACAGCTAGAGAGGGAACATAAGCAAGGGGAGTGAGAGAGGGAGAAGTAGGCTTCCCGCCGAGCAGGGAACCCAATGTGGGGCTTGATGCCAGGCCCTGGGGATCATGCCTGAGCCGAAGGCAGACGCTTAATGACTGAGCCATGCAGGTGCCCTTATAAGGGACTCTTAATCATAAGAAACAAACTGAGAGTTGCTGGTGGGGAGGTGGGGGGAGGGATGGCATAATTGGGTGATGGGCATTATGGAGGGCACGTGATGCAATGAGCACTGGGTGTTATATAAGACTGATGAATACTGACCTCTACCTCTGAAACTAACAATACATTATATGTTAATTAATTGAAAAATTAAAAAAGAAAAGAAAAAGAAACTTGCCCAAAATTTTAGTAGCTAATATGCAATGGACATAGGTCTATTGGAAGCCAGTTCGGTCTGATTCCCCTGGGTATCTTTCCATTGCATGGTGTTGCCCCCAAATTTCTGGACAGTGTGTTTCAGAAGAGGGAGAAAAACACTGGATGGGGGAAGGGAGGAGGAGGGTGGGGCCCAGTTGGGATGAAGCTTCTCATCCCTTCAGGACTTTTGGGCTCCTGAGCCCTAGGGTGGTTGGACTAAAAGTAAACAGACTGGGAGGTCAGCATGACCAGAGCCTTTATTCAGGTTGAAAGGAGTGAATGCTCCGTGACCTGGGCTATAGCATACTTGCAGGTGAAATACAAGGAGGTGGACTTGATCTCCAACATTCCAGGACAGGTATCATCTGTTCCTTGGCCTTCCTGCAGCTCGTCACCCCAGCTAGCTTGGAGGACCTCAGGAGCAGGGAATAAGTCTTTCATTTTATGTACCCAAATTATTATTTCAGTATCTTCAAGATTTTTGCCTCAGTGGGTACCACTTGTATTCCTACGCACTGAATATGAGCCTTGAAATTAACTTTACTTTTCATAAAAGTGACTCCTTGTTCTGAACCAGAATATTTATGGAATCATGGACTCGATTCATTTATTCCTTCAACAACAGATCTTGGATGAATGCTTATGGGGTGGTCGGCTGTCCTAGCTCCTGGGGAAATAGCAAAGAACAAACAGGCCAAATCTCTGCTTTATGGAGATTATATCTCCTGGAGGAGTTAGAGAATAAATACATATGCAAGAGAATTTCAGATAATGATAATACCTCTGGGAGGAAACTGGCATAGTGATGTATTAGGTGAATTACAAACACACAACAGGACAGCACAAAATTGTTGAGAAACACTAACTTTATTACATGCAATGTGCTGTGATATTTTCTCTTCTTTTCCATTTTATTTCTACCTATGCTGTCTGTGAGCCACTAAAGACTGAGGCACCAGTGAATTTCAGTCTGGTGCTGATCACATGGCGTTACTTTTGGAAGGATGGCCTATTACCCTGCTCTTCTGGAAATACATCTGCTCACAGGAGCCACCTTGTTAGAGGTGAGCTAGTGCCTGTTGGCTTCGCAGGACTGGGAAACTCCCTACTGTCTGCTCCCATGAGACTCTGTGTGTAGGGGAGTGGGGGAAGGACTTTGGAGAGGATAGGTTCTGCTCCCTCAGTTTGCACAGGAGGAAAGCATCCCAACCCCTTTCCTTCTAGAGCTTCATTGGACATTAGTCATAACTCACTTTTACAGGGTTGTTTTGCCTTCAAAACACATGGTCCCCTTTTCTCATTTGATTCTGTGGCCCCTTTAGTAAATGGCAGATATCAACCTTCCCACTTTACAGATGAAGAAGCTGAGGCTTTGAAAGTCAGGGAGGAACAGCAGGCCTAGAGCTCAAGTGTTCTGACTTCTCCTCACCCCAAACTCCTTCCATTAAGCTTCCCAGGTTCTTTTTATTTTTAAGGGTCCAAAGTGTCTGAATTCCCAGAGCCTTTCTGGAAGGGCTTGCTACAGGGAAGAATGATCCCTTGTATTCCGTGAAATGCCAAGGAGCACAAGTAAAAAGCTCTACAGAGACAAAATTTAGTTCAATATATGGAGTGGGGGGAGCATTCAGTATTGTCCAAACTGATCGGATTGGCTGCCTAAGGAGAAACAGGGAACTGATTCCTTGTCACTGGACAGTTCTTAGCAGAGACTGGACTTGGAAATGGTTAACGTTATTTAGATAATCTTTAAGTTAAAGGTTTAGCCACAGGCTTTCAAGACTGTAAGAGAGCAGACCCCACATTGAACTCCAGTTCTCTCTCATCCATGTTGGCCACTAACCATCGGCCTTTGGAGGAGGGCAAGGGGAAGGGGGTACAGAAAATGGGTCTTACAGTGAGGGTGGGGGCTGCTGGAAATGAAAACCTCAAACAGGCAGCTCTCCCCATAGGAGATAACAATCAAATTATATACATTTTAAATGGCATTCTCGGGTCTTAGTGATTTTCATATGAAAACTCAGCTTGGAGCCCTTGGCATCTGTTTCTCCTTTTAGGACAGAAACCAAGAGACTATTTACATATTCTTAGGGCCCTATCACCAATTAAATCTTTTCAGAGCCTCAGTCCTCCCTGTCCCTCTCCCCACCCCCACCCCTTACCAACTCTCTCTACATTTAGGATTAAATTTCTTGGCAGACGGTGGTTGCTGCTCTCTTTGGTGATTTATTTATTCAGTTGGATTACTTTTCATCTCTAGCCTGGGCACTTCAGACCTTGGCGTCCACTTGCTGATCATGAGGAAGTGACCCTGCTTGGGGACCCTCCCCAAATTTGGCCGTGGGGCCATGCCAGGACCGCATTCCTTCAGGCGCCACAAGGCGGCCTGTCTCTGTGTCATCCCACAGCACCCCCGCCCATCCCTCCCCCTTCCAGTGACAGAGCTCCTCCGGGAGATGAGGGAGCACAGCTGGGTGACGTCACTAGGAATGCACAGAGGCCTGCACAGGGGCCCTGAAGGAGCAGAAATAAGATGTCACTGGGAGCAACTGGATGGTCTGTTTCATCATTTGCCTCAGAGTTAGTCTGATCCTACAGAGAGTGAGGGATCTGCTCAAATATCTGAGGAAATTGTAACTGGTGGAATGCACCCTTCAGCTCATCCCTCCTCACTGTGGGCCTTGCTCACTCTGCCTCTGGGGCTCCTGTTCCTAAGAGGCAGTGAAGAGCAGGGTTTGGGAGCACCATGCTTTGAGCTGGCCTCGGCTCCCCCGCTGGCTCTGCTCCTGACCAGCTCTGTGACTTTGTGCAGGTCCCACTGTCTCTCTCAGGCTCCCATGAGGCATCTAAAAATGGGTCCTGCCTCTTGGGGCTTGGGGAATAAATAAAGTGATGTCTCTGGAGTCCCTGGCGCACATTAGGGAAGAGATAGTAGTCAATTGTGGTCTTAGAACTCAAAGGTAGAGGCCTACAAAGGACACATGCAGTTTCACCCACTGGATCACTGAGTCTTGCCTTTGTCTCTTGGCTGTGTACCAAGTGAGGGGAGGAGGTCAGGGGCAGAGGCAGAAGGTGTGACCTTGGACGTTAGCCTCACAGAGCCTCAGGGATAAATGAGATGATTTATCTAGAAAGGGAAGATGATACACATCTCAGTATGACTGCTGTGTTTGGGACAGGATAATGTATGTAAAGCTCAGGACATAGACTATTTCATATGTTAGAGCTACTGTTATTAGTTCTACCAATATAGTAATCTCCTAGTAACACTTAATGATAATACGTAATACTACAACATTTATAATGATACCCAATGCCTGCGCTCAAGGAGCTCAGTGTCAAGTGGGTGAGACAGGCCGATAAGTAGGGAAAGAGAATGAAGCACCAAGGGGCAATTGCCAGCCCCGTGGATCCCAGCCCCGTGGATCTGGAGCCAGACGTGGCCCGGCTTCAATGGCTCCTTGTCAGTAGTTGTGTGATCACGGGCAAGTTACTTCACACCTCCCTGCCTCTGTCTTCTCCTCTGTGAAATGTGGGTAATAATAATACCTACCGTGAAGGGTTGGGGTAAGGAGGGAACATACTTGGAAACATAAAACCCGTGTGTGGTGCCTACCTCATGGTCAGGGCTATTGAAGCGCCGGCCTCTGCTATCATGGGCAAACGACTTATACGTGTGGGGCATGAGGGATGTCTTCTGAGGAGGGGGGTCATTGATGTCAGCCCTTGAAGGTTAAGGAAATAACTTCCAGGTATGGGTCGGGTGGGGGGGGTGGTTGGGCAGAGGTGGAGGGAAGAGTCAGAGCCTGAAAGTGGAAAGGGGTGGTTTGACTAGAGCATGCAGCTCTGTGCCAGGGACTGGCATGGCGGGTGAGACGGGAGTGAAGGAGGGTGGGCTGGCTCGGCTGGTGAAGGAGCGGCAGGCACCCTGAAGGAAGGGGCTGGGACCCCTTCTCTTGAGATAACAGCAGATCTCTGTTTTGGGCACAGCAGTCGGGCTGCACTGTGAAGGATGGCTCTCCAGCCTCACTACTCATTGGTGTCTATGAGAGTGCTTTAATAAACACCACCGGCAAGGGTCTGCTCCTGAGCAAGTCAATAAGATGGGGTGGGACTTGGGCAGAATGATGTTGTTTAGCTCAAGTGGGGGGACTGCTGTAATATGGGGGAAGAGCCACCGGAGGCTATAACAATGTCTTACTACAATTTGGGGGTGATGCAGCTTGAACCCAGAATAGCAGGGTACTGACTGAGACAGAGACAGAGAGAGCAATACAGGAAGAGATGGTGGTGGCTGGGACCGTACCTGTCTTCCCCTGGGAGCCTTCGGCCTCATCTCATGGGCTGGGGCTCCCACAGAGATTCAGGAGGCAAAGCGTTTGCTGTCCCAGTCTGGCAGTTCTGAGCATGTGCGTTTTGACAAGCCTTGGGAGTGTGAACTAAGCCAGGAAGGATTCCCAAACTCTCCCCAATTCATGAGCTTGTAACTCCATCCTCCTCTGTGGATAGTGCTAATAATTTACCAGACTTGGGTTCGCTGTCTTGGTGGGGTGGGCTGGTCCTGGGTGGGCGCAGGCTCAGGGGCAAGCTTGCCAGCCTTTGAAATCAGAGCTGATTGTTTTCAATAATGTCAAACTTTAAAATTCATTTCTCACATTGAGGAACATTTCTCAGGCAGGGCAGGTGGTCTGCCTGTGGGCCCCCAGGGCAGGATGGCCCAGCCCCAGAGCACTGGCCTAATCCCCTTTCACTTTCAAGACCCACAGACTACCTGCCATTCTCATGACGTCATGGCTCGGAGGCTCCCTTCCCTAATAATCCCTCCTCCCCAGTCACTCTTGTTCTGGCGAGTAAGCCAAGGGCTCCCCTCTGCGGGGGGCTGTGCTGTGGGTCTGCTGTTGCCACTCTCCTGCCCTGTCTGGTGTGTTGTCTTTCCCTCTTCCAATTTGTCTCAAGGCCCTTGCCTGTTAATTCTTCACAGAGATGCTTCTGGAGGTACAGACATGACTTGGAAAAAAGGGAATCCCACATGGAAAAATCTACTGAGGGCCAAGAAAGTGTGGCATAAACACTGGACAGGAAACCAGGGAAGGCAGAGTTTTCTTTCTGGGTTGGTCACTCTTTCACATGGGTCTATCACCTCTTGTCTTTGAGCCTCAGTATCCCCCCTCTGTAAACTCTAAACTCTGAGACCAGCTGGTCTTCACGGTTCTGATCTGCTCTTCTGTCTTAAGGCTTTTTGAGGTTGAGTTTTAACCACTGATTGGATCTAGACCTTAAGGGCTAAGGCCTTTATAGGATACTTCTAGAGGTATGGTGTAGGGAGGGTACTGGCTTCCTAGGGAAACACTCAAGGAATACCCATAAGGAAGAACGAGGGAGAGAAAGAGAGCAAGCATTTGTTGATGTCTAGGTCTAGACATTAGACATGATGTCTAGTGATGATGTCACTTGAGCAATACTTGGTAGCTACCAAGTACTGCTCAAGATTTCTACATTCCTGACACAATGACTCCTTGCACCAGCTCTGTGAGGTGGGGTTAGATGCCTGCAAGGTAGATGGAGAGCGCTTTCTTGGGTGAAAGAAATGAGGTATGAACCAATTCTGTGCAACTCTGAATAGTAATGGCAGCCATAACCATAAGACCACATGCAGGCACTAAGTGTTTACTATGTTTCAGGTTCTGTCCTAATCATCTTATTTATTCCACATCATAACTGAATGAAGTTGGTACTAGTAGGATCACCATTTATAGAAAAGGAATCCAGAGGTCTGAGGGAATCCTTGTTTAAAACAGCAGTGGGGGGCGCCTGGGTGGCTCAGTTGTTTAAGCGATTGCCTTCGGCTCAGGTCATGATCCCAGAGACCTGGGATCGAGTCCCACATTGGGCTCCCTGCTCAGCGGGAAGCCTGCTTCTCCCTCTCTCACTCCTGCTGCTTGTGTTCCCTCTCTGGCTGTGTTTCTTTCTGTCAAATAAATAAAAATCTTTTTTTTTTTTTTTTTTTTTAAAAAAAATAAAAATCTTAAAAAAAAAAATAAAACAGGGGGTGCCTGGGTGGCTCAGTTCGTTAAGCGACTGCCTTCGGCTTAGGTCATGATCTCGGAGTCCTGGAATCGAGCCCCACATCGGGCTCCCTGCTCGGCAAGAAGCCTGCTTCTCCCTCTCTCACTCCCCCTGCTTGTGTTCCCTCTCTCGCTGTGTTTCTCTCTGTCAAATAAATATATAAAATCTTTAAAAATAAATAAATAAATAAAAATAAAAAAATAAATAAGTAAGTAAATAAATAAATAAAACAGCAGTGGGAGAGGAACTGGGTGGCTTAATTAAATGTCTGACTCTTGATTTTGGCTCAGGTCCAAATCTCAGAGTCATGAGATCCATCCCTGAATTGTACTCCAACTGGGGAGTCTGCTTGAGATTCTCTCTCTCTCTCTCCCTCCCTGTGCTCCTCCCCTGCTTGTGCTCATGCATGCGCGCACACTCTCTCTCAAATAAATAAATGAATAAATCTTTAAAAAATAAGACAGAGCAGCTGGTTGGTGGTAGGGGTGGGATTAGGGCCCCAGTTTTCCTAACCCTAGAATCTGTGGGCAAAGAGTAATTATAGACTGAGACCACAAGAAGAAGCTAAATGGAAAGTGTCAGTGTCCCCACATATCAATCACTTCTCTGCTCCAGGGACAGCCAAGTAGGTTGGCTGATGTATTCTGTGTCCTGTCCCCTATCCCAATCCTACAGCTCCACAGGATCCACCAGAGGTGGAACTCAGTGACATCCCATCTAGAATCTATCTTAGAGAAAGTTGCTGAGTTGGCTTTATCAGATTTCCTCCTTGGGGAATTTGACCTTGAAACTGGTGAGAGAATGAGGCAGCTGGCACCGGAGGTTGAAGCTGAAAGCTCATGACATATAGGGAAGGTGGCGAAGGGCATGGAGACTTCTAGAATCAGAAGGTACTGGAAGAAGAGGCACACAGAATCAATTAGGGCAAGCTAGCTGGGAGCTAGAGACCAGAACGTGCCTGTGGGGGTGCGAGCAAACTGGTCAGGGCTCTGCAAGGAGGACAAAGCTATCAGTTCCAGCAAGTGCTCTGGCGTCAGCATTGTTCCTCCACCCAGACCTGGGAAGTTGAATTCTTGTGCCCCTGTAAGACCCTTCTGTCCACACTGGCATCCTGCCAGCACCCTCTTCTCCTATACTCACCCCTTGCATTTCTAGTATTTAAGAGATTTTCTGATCCTGAAGCCAAAGAAGCTTGGCCTAAAACACACTCCAGCCTAGCTGTGGAGTCCGGGAAGTGCAAATTAAGTGTTCATTTTGTTATTTGTTTTTTTTTTTTTAACCTGCTCTGTTCCATGATATTGAGGTAAATTGAAATTGTTTCCCACAAAAAACTCCCAGATACACACATGTATATATTATATATGTAAATATATATGGGATAATGATGTATATATCATTATTGATATATATGTATATAAAATATATAAATAAAAAAATGTATATAATACATATAAATATATATAAATATATATAGTAATGATATATATACATATATATGTACTTACAAAGCATATACAAATATATAATATCTATAAATATATTAAATAAATAAATAAAGCATATGTCCGGTACATAACAGGTACTCAATAAGTAATATATATGCTTAGTAAATTATATGTTATGCTATGTTATGTCATATTATAATCTCATTTTATTTCCCTAATTACCCCATGAGACAGGTGGCAATGAACCCCATTTTACAGATAAGGACGTTCAGACTCCTGGGGTTTAAGTGACTTGTCAAAGGTCTTGTGGCTTGAAGGAAAAATGCAAAATCAAAATGCAAAATCTGAGCATTTTTAGTGGCCAAAGTAAAAATGAAGACATGGTTGGTTATGTGTTTGTATCAGTCTGGGCTCCAGGAGAGGTGCTTCTGGAAGTCTTTTGGCCTTAGTTTGGTGGCAATGGTGGTGGGGCATGCTTCGCATGAGCAGACAGAGAGCAGAGCTTGTGGTGTAAGCAGGGGTCCCTTCCTCCTTCTTTCCCTCCTTCCTTCCTCCCTTGTGCGCTCCTTTATTCCTGGGGGGCAAATTAAAGAAAAAAAATAACCAAATGGATGGACCACCTTTTGCTTGCTGTTTAAAACAAAATAGCTCAAAAAAAAACCAAAACAAAACAAAATAGCTCTGTTACATTCCATGTGAAGGTAAAAAGTGACTTCTCAGGACTTAGATCACTTACTTGGAGGGAGGTGATAATGAGTGGAAAAAACACTAATTTTAGCAACAGAATGATCACTCTTGGCATTTTTGAGAAACAGCACTCATCGATGATGGCCTTTTACGATTCATCCTGAAATTTCATCGTGGGCCAATGAAATTCAAGTGCACAGGCAATGTGGGGTATGCCAGTGGGTTGCTCATCACGGTTGTACATACTTTGGGTGGTATTCACTTAGTGACTGGGTGCTGAGTCCTGGGAGCACCCACCCAACCCAGCTGTTTGGAAAGTGAGAAAGAAGCCAACCAAATGAGAAGATTACTTTCAAGCGTGCTTAACCATCCCAGCGCCTGGCTAGAGTGGGTGGAGCCAACAGTAGGCAGATGGGAGGGGCTCAAGCTCTAGCGGGTAGCTGCCTTGTTCCTCCAATCTGTGCTTGGCTTCTAAGTCCTAGCTCCGGGCTCTGGCCTCTGTCTCCACTGGCCCTTCTCCCCCGCTGGCAGCCCTTTTTTCTGCTTCTAGCTCCCTGTTTGGCACCAGGCCCTGAGTACTGCCTTGATCTTACTGTCACTTGTGGCTTCTGATAAGAGACGTTCTCCCGCCAGATATAGGCCCAGCCAGGGAGTCCCTAGAGCAGAGATTCGGGCCATGGGCTTCAGAGTCCAGGTGTGTCGGGTTTAATGCCAACCTATCACTGGTTAGTCCTGTGACCTTAGGAAGCACGCCACCTTTCTGAGCCTCAGTTTCCTTGTCTGTAAAACATGGGTGACAAGCTCTACCTCTCAGGGGTATGAAGAAAGTTAAACGAGCGAGAGTTAGTGCAAGGCTGGCTCATGGGAAGCACTTGAGGAATGCTGGTTTGTTTTACGATATGAGATTTTGAGTGCATCTCTATATGGGGTGCTAGGAGTAATACAGAAAAATCAGGTCTCTCCAGCACCATGCATGCATTCTCAGTGCTTTTTTTCAAAGGTCCTGCCTCATAATAACCATTCTGAGGCATTACAACACTTGCAATTCATAGATCAGGAAACTGAGGCTCAAAAGGAGGAATGAGGACACCCTGTATCCCAGCCAGCAAGTGGGGGAAGTCTGGATTCGAACCCAAGTCTCCTGACTCCCAATTCCGGAAAGCAGCCCTGGCGGCTGCTTTGATCTCTCAGAGCTGCTGTCCAACAATGTGCCAAGGGAAGGGAAGACGGAGGAGAGGCGCTGCTCCCCAGTGGCCCCTCCTCCCCAAGTGCCGGCTGGCTGCTGGGCAGGAGGAATTCAAGCGGCTGGCTTGTGCTCATGCTTGAGGAATGTCTTGAGAAGTCGTGCCTAAGCCCTCTGTATCTGACTCATCATCTCCCCGTCTCCAGGAGTGTCAGAGAAGAGCTCCCTTAATCCCTCCTGTCCTCGGTCCCAGGCTTTCATTTGTCAAACTAAAAATATTCCCTCCGGGAACCTCCTTTTGCCAGCGGCTGGAGGAGGTATAAGGGGAATGGCGTTTCAGTGTCACTTCCTGACAGCGCCTCCTCATTGTTCAGCAGCCAGGGAAACAGAGATGGGGCAGCAGGAGCAAGGGGCCTCCGTCATTCTTGGGCCCGGGCCAGCCTGTGCACCTTTCTCCTGTAGGCTGGCTTCTTTTTTGCCTTGCTCCAGGCTCCAGACAATGGTGTAGCAGCCTGCCACCCAGCCCGGTCCCTCTGGGCTGCTGCATTGTGATGCCCGCCAGTTGAGGATGATAGAACTCCAAGTTCATTTCCTTTGCAGCCCAGGGGGAGGGTGGGCTGGCATGGTTGGTTGGTACTTGTCTGCAAGGCTTGTTTACCTGTCAAGAGAGGTAGAGCTTGAAGGCACAGGGGAAAAAAATTAGCCCCAGCTTCTCAGGTAAAACAGCAGAACTGGAACTCCCCAAGTCTGACAATGTCAATATTGGAAAGCCATCAAGATTTGTCCCTGTTTCTCGCCTTCCTTTTTCCATTCTGTCTCTCTTGAAAGCCCCTTGGTCCTTAGGGCTGCTCCTGAGTCCATCACCTTGATTTGGCCCCAAACCTTGGCTCATCATCATAGAGCTACTACCTGGGGCCCCACTAGGGTGCCCACTTATTCTGTGGGAATAGAGAACAGGGAAAACAAAGGAGCATGGACTTGGGATCCAAGCCTGTGTTTAAACTCTGGCACTACCCACCATCTAGCTATGTGAGCTTGAGTAAAGTGCCTCATCTCTGAGCTGCATGTACCCCTCTGTCATACCCATTATACTGGCTATTGTGAAGGTTGATAAGATGGTTCCTGTTATCTGATAGGACTGTGACTTTATGCGTAGAGGATGATCTTTGTCCTTCTCTCCCTCCCTCCCTGTCACATGAAGAAACAATGAGAAGGCAGCCCTCTGCAAGCCAGGAAGAGAGTCCTCACCAGAAACAGCTCTGTGGGATACCTTGGTCTTGGACATTCCATCATCCCCAACTGTGCAAAAATACTTTGCTGTGTAAGTACAACCCCCAGTGTATGGTGTTCACTAACAGAGGGAAACTGTTTGAGCTGCCTGAAATGCTGCTCTGGGAGAGTGGTACAGAGGCAGAGCCTGAGGGTCCACGCAAGCCCTCAATAATGTTTCCGAGTGGTGAAGGAGTCTCCACGGGCAGCGGGAGAAGCCGCACCCCACCAGACCTTGCTGGCAGGAGTCAACTGGTATGCTGCCCTTAAAATCAGAAAGTCTGTTTTCCACTCTGAACAGTGATGAACCCAGGTTTTGGAGTCAGACAAGCTGAGCTTGATCCTGAGCTCTGCTGCAAGCCAGCTCTGGGACTGTAGCAACTGACCTCCCTGTCTCATATCCTTGCCTGTCCCATGAATGACTGCTGCCACTTCGCAGCAGTGCAGAGTAAATGTGATGATGTGTCCGTGGGGCCTGCAGCCCAGTGATTCACACGCGGTAGGCACTGGTTACTTGCGGGCTGCTGCTAGTAATAATGTCACATATAGCTACTAATTACTAATAATTTGGCTCAAATGATTTGCTTCACCTGCTTAAGCTAAAAAGAAGACCAGGCTTTTCTTCTTAATTTGAATTGAAACGACTATAACTCCTGTGTCTCCATTAGAGGAATGACTTTCTCTCTTTTCAGCTACAATTCCCCAAATGCTTACTTGTATCAGCCCCAGCCCCACTGGGGGTCTTTCAGATGCAGATGTGCCTCCTGGTGAAGCCAGGAGGTGGTGAAGGCTCTAGCCACCCTAGAGCTACCTCTGCCCAATATTGTGTCCTCGCTGAAAGTTTCAACTCCAGGTCTGGCTGGGGTTGCAATCCTCCTGTCCCCTCCCATTGGGAGAGCTCCTTCTGGGCCCTTCATGTCTTTTCTGGTTAGATGACCTCACTATACAATCTCAAGTCTTCAGATGCTTGAATGATGTTGAATCCAAAAAACCCCACCAGTCTCCATCTGGGTCTGCTGGTTCCCTGTGTGGATCCGCCCATCCCTTCCCCAGAAGACTTGAGTTCCACCAACAAAGGATATTGGGGAGGGAAAAGCCTCCAAAGCTCCCTCCCTGTGACAACCAGGTGCCTACTTGCTTTGCGTATCTTTATGCCGACTGGACTACTCCAGCGGTCCTTTATACAACAGGGAGGTCTGCTCCACTAACAAAGAAATTTCACATTTCATTGAATGTAAGATGTCACTGTTTGTAAAAGAAAAATCATTAGTCCAGTGCTTCGCCAAGAAAGAAAAAATGCTTCCGATCACTTATGACACACCATCCTCTGAAAGACCCATGTCATGATTGTAGAGATTTTAAAAATGTGCAATCTCGTGCATCTCAGAATCAGTCACATTGTTCAAATATTAGCTCATATTTCTTGAGGATTTACCATCACTCAGCGCTTGTTCTAAGAGTTTTAAATGAACTGATTTATTTACTATGAGAAATAGCCCTATGAATTAGAGGCTATTTGAATAATCCCACTCTCCAGATGAGAAAAGTGAGGCACATGCAGGTTACATAGCTTTAATGGCACACAGATAGGGAGTAACTGGATTGAGGCTCATGCAGTCAAATGCCCCTCTTACCAGACATGAAACACTAAAAACTTTAACATAGGAGCTTCATGTCTCTGGCTTTGTCTCTGCTTCTGTCTCTCTCTCTCTCTTCCATACCCGCATCCAGGCGATCTGGAAGTCCTTACTCTACTGGTTCCTTCAAATGCAATTAGAATACCCACTTACAATCAAAGATTAAGAAACTGGGGTCGGGGTGATCGGGTAAGCCCTCTTCAGAAGGGGGTTTTGGTGCATAAGCTCCATGGGGGAGGAGAGATAGTCCTCCAGCATGCATCCTCAGAGGACCACCAGTGCACATAGGAGGCTGCCCAGGAGAGACAGAGCACGAGGAGGGGAGGGTCAGACAGAGAAGTGGACTCCTCACTGAGCAGGGAGCCTGATGCAGGACCTGATGCTGGGACTCTGGGACCGTGACCTAAGCCAAGGGCAGACTCTTTTTTTTTTTTTTTTTTTTTGAATATTTTATTTATTTGACAGAGAGAAACACAGCCAGAGAGGGAACACAAGCAGGGAGAGTGAGAGAGGGAGAAGCAGGCTTCCCGCAGAGCAGGGAGCCTGATGTGCGACTCGATCCCTGGTCTCCGGGATCATGACCCGAGCTGAAGGCAGTCACTTAACCAACTGAGCTACCCAGGCGCCCCTAGAGCTTATTTTGAATTTTTTTTCATTCTCTGCCTCCTGAGGGTCTAGAGGATGGCTCCGGCAGTGGCTCATGATGTCAACCACTCAATTCTTCCCTCAGTCCTGCCATCTTTGTTTGTTGACATGTGGCCTTCTGGTTTTCAGATAATGTCTATACTGCTTCCTGGCACTTTCTTCACATTCTGGTAAGAAGGGGGAGGGGCTCTGTCTTTTTGTTTGGGAAAGGAAGCCCTCTCCAGGAGAGTTCTTACAGCTATGAAGCCAGAATTGGGTCGCATGTCTTTACACTTAGGCCCATTTCTGGCCAAGTGTAACAAGCTGACCAAGGCCGGTGTACACCTGAGGTCATGTGTCCCCTGGGACGGGGGAAGGTCTCTCCCTCCCCAAGGTCAAGGGAACCCTGAGTTCAGCTACCTGAACAAAAACAAAAGTGGAAGGATGGATGACCATTGGGGAAGCAGCATGCAGGGTCTGCTACATGTCTTCTTACCCCTTCTTCTCCTCCCCTAACCATCTCTGCCTCATGCACCCCCCACTGTTCTCCACGTGCATAGAAGCTGCATTCCCATAGGCTGGGTAGCCCTGGGAAAGGAGGGGCCCCCTCTTTGGTGCTCCCCACCTTATCCCCAGTGCTTGCCACGTGCCTGACACATTGTAGGCACCCAGTAAATACCTGAGTGGATGGGTGAATGGATCCTGGCCCCAAGCCGGTGGGCCGTGGCCACTCTCTCAGGAATCAACCCAGGAAGATGAGGCCTCCTGCTGCCACTGGCCAGTGCAGGCTGTGCGTGTATACGTGCATGAGCATGCGAGTGTGTGCGTGCATGCATGCTTACAGCTCCTCCCTGCCTCAGATTGAATTACTTAGAAACAGGCCTGCGCCAACCTGGCAGAGGCTATGTTTAACACAACAGTTCCCACAATTTCCCAAATTCTTTTGATTTGGCAAAATCCAAAAATAAAACAAAGGCCGCCCCCCCCCCCCCGGCGTCTTCTGCTCCGTGTGTCTCTGGAGCCCCATGCCCTGCTCGAGCAATGGGTTCCGCATGTTTGGGGTATATCTCCAGAGCCTGCTGATCTGCCTTTCCTCCCTGCACATGCTTCTGCCCAGGACATGGCCTTCTTCCAGGCCTCTCCCTAGAGCTC
Source organism: Spilogale gracilis (assembly GCA_004023965.1). Lineage (NCBI taxonomy): Eukaryota > Metazoa > Chordata > Mammalia > Carnivora > Mephitidae > Spilogale > Spilogale gracilis. The sequence continues at coordinate 45,255 of PITA01003383.1, forward strand.
GGGCTGTAGGTCCTGGCCTCAGCTCTCCTAGGGCGCTCAGGGCCTCTGCTCTGTGTGGGCGCCCCCAACCTGCATTCTGGGTTCCCCTTCCAGGACACCTGTTGATGTAACTCTTTGACAAAGGAGTTGAGACCATTTTCCCCTCTTCAAGAATCCGACTGACCTGAAGATGGTTGCTCCTAAAAGGTCTCCAGGCTCTGGACTCTTAGTAAGTAGTGTGTGGTTGGCTTATTTCATGTAATTTGATTCTTAGACACCAGGATGTGTGAGATTTTATCACTATTTTCTCACATGTGTCTAGGATTTCATGCAAATGAATTTGTGAGCTCCCTGTCTGTTGTATTAGGAGGTTAGATTAGGTTCTTTCTGAAGCTTCTTCTAATGTTGACTAGGTAGAATAGCAAGTGGATTATTTCTAAACTGAGGCTCAATGGGATTAAGGAAGAGGCTCAAGGTCACAGGAAACTGAGGCTCAGAGAGGTTTAGGAAGAGTCTCAAGGTCACATAACAAGTCAGTAGCAAAACTGAAGCCTGAACTGAATCTCAATCTAGTGGTTGTCTCATAACATCATCCTGCCTTTCATGCTAGTTTCTCCATGCATGCTCACTGGATCTAGGCACAGAACGGTCTCTCTCCAGGAAGTTTCCACCCCTCTCCCAGCCCCTAAATTGTTAGCCAGGGAGGGTATGGTCTCCAGCCAGTGTTGTGGTGATAGATGTCATGTAGATGGGCCCTGATGACAAACAGCATCTGGAACTTGGAGCCTGGTGTAGGCAATGGCCTGGAACTCCCTCCTCACCCCCACCTTCCCAGCACAAGCCTCCTCTGTGTTCATTAAAGCCATCCCTTTTTCAATGCCTAGTGTTTTCAAATGTGTGAGCAAACACCAAGAACAGTACTCTACCACCAAGGAAGGAAAGAGCCACGGGCTGGGTTTTGAGAGAAGAGGGTTCAAGGCCTGCATGGCCACTTGCTAGATGTGGGGTTTTCTCACATCTCTTCATCTTTTGAGATCTCAACATTCTCTTCCGTGTGGGGGTATTGGACTAAATGGCCTTCAGGATCGTTTTTATCCCGAATTTGTTATGGTTTGTGTTTATGATGGTCTTTAATGTAGAAATGGCACAGACGTACATGGCATCAGGAGCAGAACATTTTAGATGCTGTTTGGAAACTTGGAAACACAGAAAGAGCCTATGACATACAATCTGTGTGTATGAACTATAGCAGTGTTGCTGGACTGGAGAACTAGAAGGTACGGAGTACTTGGCAGGATGTCCAGTGATGAGTGACAGTCACGCTCTTAGCCATGCGGTTACATCACCTCTACTTTGCAGAATGACAGCGAACGTGCTTCAATGGGTTGTCCACCACATAATTGCCCAGAGTTTTCCAAAGTGTGCTCTGAGATGAAGTGCCTCAGAAGCTACCCATGCTCTTATTAAAACTACACATTTCTAGACCTCTCTCCTGACCTCCTGAAGCTGATTCTCTGGCGAAGTGTAGCCTGCTAATGTATAACACCAGATTCTCCGGTGAATCTTACGCGTGTTGAAGTTTGAGAAGCACTCCACTAGGGAATGAATAGGTCTTTCATTAAATGGACGTTTCCATGAGCCTAGGAGATTGAGGGTGTGGTGGAAGCGTCCAGCAGGGAGCTGAGCATTATTATTACCTCACGGAGATATCTATGAAATATAGGCACTTTGCAGTAGTTTTCTGGATATGGGGTTTATGTGGTTTTAATATGATGTAAAGCCTCATGTTTCAGTTCACCAACACTAGGTCGTGCTGCAGTTACAAACCCAGCACTCCCCGCCACCTCCCCCCCTCCCCCCTCCCGCCCGCCAGGATCAGTTTTTCAAAACAAGAAAGATTGATTTATTTTATTTTTAAATTTTATTTATTTATTTTTATTATTGTGTTCAGTTAGCCAACATATAGTACATCATTAGTTTTTGATGTAGTGTTCAACGATTCATTAGTTGCGTGTAACACCCAGTGCTCATCACCACATGTGCCCTCCCTAATACCCATCACCTCGTTACCCCATCCCCTACCCCTTCCCTCCTGTAATCCTCAGTTTGTTTCCCTTGAGTCTAGAATCCCTCATGGTCTGTCTTCCTCACTGATTTCTTTACATTCAGTTTTCTCTCCCTTCTGCTATGGTCCTCCATGCTATTTCTTATGTTCCACATCTGAGTGAAAACATATGATAATTGTCTTTCTATGCTTGACTTATTTCACTTAGCATAATCCTCTCCATTTCCATCCATGTCAGTGCAGATGGTGGGTATTCATCCTTTCTGATCGCTGAGTAATATTCCACTGTATATATGAACCGCATCTTCTTTATCCATTTATTTCTCTCTCATACTGCATGTCCATTATGGGTCTGTGAGGTGAGAGATGAGGAGCTATACCCATAATTTATTGTCTCACAGTTTCCGTGGGTAAGGAATTCAGAAGTGACGTAGCTAGGTGATTCTGGCCCCAGCTATCTCTTGGGGTTGTAGTCAGGATTTACCAGTGGGAGGCACCATCATCTGAGGGCTTGACCAGGGCTAGAGTATACACTTCTGAGATGGCCCACTCATGTGGGTGTTGGCCGGGGCATCATGTGGGTGTCCTGACAGGTGGCCTGAATGTCCCCATGACATTTTATCTGGCTTTTCTCAGAGAAAAGGATCTAAAGAGGAATGAGCAAGCAGGTGCTTTACAAAACTAGCATTCAAAACTACCCACATCACTTTTACCACTTTCTTCTGTTCATTAAAATTGAGTCACTAAGTCTAGCTTACACTCAAGGGGAGGGAAATTGGTTTCTAATCCTTGAGGGGAAGAGTGTTAAAGAAACTATGGACATTTACAAAACAGCACAGTTTACTGTCTGGCCACAACTTTTTATATTCTTCCCGTATGCAAAATACAGTCATTCTTTTCCAAGGCCCCTAAGGTACTGTGCCATGAGAGCACCGGTTTGAATTCTAGAATTGTGCCATCTAAACCCGGAGGCAATGAGGATCCTGAGGTGTCCTTCCTGAAATTCAGCTCCTTGAATATAGTTCCTCTCAAATATAAAGACCCATGAATACACTTACTCAATATACAATGACGGGGTAGGCAAAGGATAACCACTACAGACACATCTGTCCCAAACTTAGAGGGAAATGAGAGGTACACAGGACTTACCAACCCATGACAAGTCTGAAACACAGCTGGAAGTTCTTTGACTAAGACTTGGTCTTCCTTCTGACTGGGAATTATTCTCCCTGGTTCTTTGCCCTTCCCTCTGGGGTCTTGGTTCTTCCTCTGAGTCACCCTTGCTTTTCCATGAAAGGTAGTCTTGTTTGCAGCTGTGTAGTTTTCTTAGATGGTTTCCTGCCAGAATCTGGAGGGAGAGGTTCACGGGTCATTTTCATTGTGCAGTGTTTCTGCCCCTTTCAGTACAGGCTGGCTGTGCTTCTACAAATATCATCTTCTTAAAAACTTTCTGAAGCTCCAGTGAATACTATTGGGTTCACCCCATTTGACAAAAGCCACACCCCCAGACATCTCTGTGAGATAAGCCTGTGGGTTTCTGCTGAAATGGCTAAGACAACATCCATAAGCTTCTTAGAAGCTCTGTTGTTTAATGGAGAGTAACTGTGAGGCACACATTTTTACTTTTTAGGGGGATTTTTTTTGTCTGACTGAACAGCGCTCTGAGCTACCACCTTAGAGCTTTCTGAGCACTTTATAAAGGGCTTTATTGCCTCTCCCTTGCCTTCATCTTCTGCATGTTTTCCTTGCAGTTCCTTGGACCTGATCATTGTATGGAAGACCTTCCTTCCTTCCTTCCTTCCTCCCTTCCTCCCTTCCTTCCTTCCTTCCTTCCTTCCTCCCTCCCTCCCTCCCTCCCTCCCTCCCTTCCTTCCTTCCTTCCTTCCTTCCTTCCTTCCTTCTCCTTCCTCCCTCCCTTCCTCCCATTCTCTCTCTCTCTCTCTCTCCCTTTTTGGAAAGTAGGTGCCACGCCCACTGTGGGGCTTCAACTCATGACCCTGAGATCAAGAGTCATGTGCTCTACAGATTGAGCCACTAGGCATCCCTGGAAGACATTTCTTAATGTTAGCATTGTTTGCCATCCTGAGAGGTTGAAAAATTTCAAGACTATCAAGCCCTGGCTCTTTCAGTGCTTAGTGGTTTTTTTCTTGAGTCTGTCTCCTCTCACATTTTATTATAAACAACAGAAAGAAACCAGGTGGCAACTTGACACATAGCTTAGAAATCTCCTTAGCTAGATCCAATTCATTAGGTACGTTCTTTCCACATGCCTGTGGGTGACAGCGTTGTTAAACTTTCTGCCACCATACAACAAGGATTCCCCATTCTTCCACCTTCCAAAAAGATTCTCCTCACTCTCCTGTATGCCCTCACCTGCAGCCTCCTCAAAGGTCATCATGCCTCTGCAAACAGTTTTGTCAAAGCTCCTTAAGCTTTCACTAAAACTCTCCTCAGAGGGGCACCTGGGTGGCTCAGTTGGTTAAGCGACTGCCTTCGGCTCAGGTCAGGTTTCCGGAGACCCGGGATCGAGTCCCACATCGGGCTCCCTGCTCGGTGGGAAGCCTGCTTCTCCCTCTCTCACTCCGTCTGCTTCCTGCTTGTGTTCCCCCTCTGGCTGTGTTTCTCTCTGTCAAATAAATAAAATCTTTCAAAAAAAAAAAACCCACAAAAAAACCTCTCCTCAGAGTCCTTAGTTCTTCTAACCTGCTTCCTGCTTGATTCTAAAGCCTCTCCTGCTTTTTTGTTATGGCAACATCTCACCTCTGGTACTAAAATCTGTAGTGGTTATATTTTGCTGTCTAAAAAATTACCCCTAAACTTCACAGTTTAAAAGAACATTTTTATCTCATTAGATTCTAAGGGTTGGGGATCCAGAAATGGCTTGGCCTGATGGTTCTATCCCAGTGTCTCTAGTGACGTCTCTCAGGGCTGGAGGAAACACTCCCAAGATGGCTCGTTCACATGGATGTCGGGTGGAGGCATCAGTTCCTCACCACATGGACTTCTCTACAGATTTCCTGAAGAATCCTCATAACATGGCAGCTGGCTTCCCCTGGACCGAGTGCTTCAGAGAGAGAGAGACAGCAGAGAGGAAACTGTAGTGCCTTAGAAGTGACAGGTCATCCTTCTGCCACATTCAATTAGTCACACAGACCAACCCTGCTACAGTGTGGGAGGGGACTACTCAAAGGTGTGAATACCAGGAAGTGGGAGATCATTGGGAGCCATCTTGAAGCTGGCTCCCGTGTACCTCCGTGAATCATCCCTCTGGGTAAGCAAAATACTGCTGTGTGTTGCACTATGAAAAGGGGAGGGAGTTCTATTTTTGTTATGCTTTGTGATGGAAGCCCTAACTTCATATACAATTTCAGCAGCATTAGTTCTTTTTATATTTACTCAAATAATCTGTCATTTCCTGAGATCTAGGCACGAGACTGTGAGGGAGGCTGGCCTGGAGACAGATCCAAGAGGCAGATGCTATGCTAGTCAGAACCACCCTTCCTCTGAACATGAGGATTTGTTTAGGCTCAGCTCCTCTGCCCAACTCCCTGTTCTCTTAGGGTGAGTTATTTCTTAGGAGTCCCCCCTAGCTTCTCATGTAAATACATAAACTCTTGGTGGGACTCCAGAACATCTTGGAGACATATCAGAGTCCCTAGTTAACACATGTAGCCTCAGCTTAGGCTGGGATGTTACTGAAAAGGTCGAGAATCAGGATAGTGCAAGGTGACCTAGGAATGAAAGAGAGGCAGAAACTGTCCTGGAAATGTTCTACATAGACCCATGATGGGGCTCTGATAGGGGCTCTGGGTACCTGTGGGTACAGAAGCCATGACATCCATGGTTAGCCAATAAGAATCAACTCTGGCGGCAGCAAGGTTTTAGATAAGATTCTCTGGGCTGCCCTACACTGATCCCTTGCACCTGTATCCCTTCCTTGGGTCCTCATTCCTTTGTGACCTCTTCCCCCAGACTTAAGGTTTTTGATTTCTTTCTCTTTCTCTTTCCCATTTCTTTCTGGAATAATCCTAGGTATTCTTTGTGAGTGAATACACCTATTAATGACCCCATATCTCATGTTTGGTGAGGTTTGTTGGATCTTGACTCAGTTTTACTATGTACCATGATGAAACCTGATTACACTCAGCCCATTTGACCTCAGCTTGCCTCTCTATCAGCACCTGTATGGCATAAAAAGGGGGTAATTCTAGATGTTCTGAAGAAATCTCAACTCAAAATTCACCCTCCCTGGGAGAGATGAGCACTGTTCTCCTGAGATATGATACGGAATTTTCTGTTTATCGCTGATGTGACTTAATTGGAAAGTATTCTGTCCAGCACATGTGTGTCAAGTGTGATGAAGAACCTTCTAGTCATCATCAGAACAGCCAGTCACTACCTGCTTTTACTGAGTTCCCTAGAAATGATGAAGGAGTCAGTAGATATCTGGGCCACCGAAACTATTTGGATTTTTAATACCATAGCTAAGAGACTGAATAACCTGAAGGCATAGGAAGCATGTTCATCTCTATTTCTCTCCTTTCCTTTTCTCTCCTGAAAGTAGGACTTTCAACTAGAAGGAGTCAGGGTTCTTTAGAGTTAGAGAAATAAAACAGGGTTTGTTGCCTGGGACCACAGTTCATGATGACCTGGGTGTGGAGCGTCTGTCATAAAAACCAAGAAGAACATATACGGTGGAGACTTGCCTACCTGAAATATCTTAAAGGAGGGAAGAAAACTCAAATAAAATGATATAAGTGATATGAATGAATGAAAAAAAATCCTTATGTCTTGAACCAGAAGTCCTCTTAAGAAACATATTGTTTTGGGCTGTCTGGGTGACTCAGTTGGTTAAACATCTGTCTTTGGGTCTGGTTATGGTCTCGGGGTGCTGAGATAGAGTCCCGTGTCAGGCTTTCTTCTCAGTAGGCAGTCTGCTTCTCTCTCTCCCTTTGCTGTTCCCCCCCACTCACACTCTCTCTAATAGAAATAGATAAAAAATTTTTTAAAAAGAGAAGATGGGGCGTCTGGGTGGCTCAGTTGGTTAAGCGACTGCCTTCGGCTCAGGTCATGATACCGGACACCTGGAATCGAGTCTCACATCAGGCTCCCTGCTCGGCAAGAAGCCTGCTTCTCCCTCTTTCACTTCCCCTGCTTGTGTTCCCTCTCTGGCTGTGTTTCTCTCTGTCAAATAAATAAAATCTTAAAAAAAAATAGAGAAAGGTATTGTTTTAGTCAGGAAAATGTCTAGATAAGCAGTTTGGGATTGAAGGTATGACCCCATAGAGATAATATAGCTGAGTCAAGGGAAAAAAAGAATGAGCTAAAACTGTTAGTAAAGAACAAGAATTGACAGCAAGTGGGAGAGAGTCAGGAAGAGAGTAGAAGATAGAGAAGCCGAGGTAAAGCATCATGGCAGGGCAGATGAAGGAGGGATGCTCCATGCTCATTTGGAGTTGTGTTTCTGCTGTTCTCATAAATGCCTGGTGTGAGATCTGTCTTATAGAAACCAAAGATAAGAACTTGGCTTTATCCCTTGGGTCCATGTGATATGGCAAGGGAAAGACACAGACAAGAAGGCAGGATTATCCATAAACTGGAGGCACAAGACATGAGCACAAGCTCAGAGCCAGCCTCTCGGGCAGAAGCAAGAGGAAGCAGAGATGCAGACAGGGAAGCAGAGACACTTAGGAGCCTGTAGTCCAACACATAGGGAAACAAAGCAAATTTGACATGTAACGGGAAGAGGCAAATGTGATTTCAGAGAGGACACACCTGGAGGGGTGGTTCTTGTCTGGCGGTAAAAGGCGCCTACTGGCTTAAAAGAATCGGATTCTTTTTTTTTTTTTTAAGATTTTATTTATTTATTTGACAGAGAGAACAAGTGAAGTGGAGAGGCAGAGGGAGAGGGAGAAACAGAAGAGGGAGAAGCGGGCTTTCTGCTCAGCAGGGAGCCCAACACGGAGCTTGACCCCAGGCATCTGAGATCATGACCTGAGCGGAAGGCAGATGTCCAACCGACTGAGCCACCAAGGTGCCCAAGAAATAGAGATTCTAATAAAGACAAGGAAGAGTGGCCCAGTATATTCAATGAGTGGGAAAACAGATTAACTTGAGGGTAGTCAGAGTAGAAAATTTGGATGATGAAACAATAAAAACGATTTCTGTTTACATTTGTTGTGATTTTTTTTCTATTGGTAGGTACCATCAAAGCATTTTGCATGCAATGTCTCCGTTAAATTTCATTGCAATATTAAAAGGAAAAGCTATTATTTTTCCATATTATAGATGGAAAAACCAATGATCAGAAAGGTCAAGGAAATTGTCCAAGGCCACCCACATAGAAAATGGAGGGAGAAGGGCGCCTGGGTAGCTCAGTTGGTTAAGCGACTGCCTTCGGCTCAGGTCATGTTCCCGGAGACCCGGGATCGAGTCCCACATCGGGCTCCCTGCTCGGCAGGAAGCCTGTTTCTCCCTCTCTCACTCCTACTGCTTGTGTTCCCTCTCTGGCTGTGTTTCTCTCTGCCAAATAAATAAAAACTTAAAAAAAAAAAAAAAAAAAGAAAATGGAGGGAGAATCCAGACCTGAGAAGTCTGTAGAGTCTACGCTCTCGTGGACATGTGAACTTGTACTAACAGAAGGTACAGGTGGTTTTTTTTGCTTTGTTTTGGATTTTTTAAAAAAGATTTTATTTATTTAACACAGAGAGAGAGGGAGAGAGAGAAAGAGGAGAGAGAGAGAGAGAGAACGAGAACAGCAGGAGGAGCAGCAGGCAGAGGAAGAAGGAGAAGCAGGCTCACTGAGCAGGGAGCCTGATGTGGAGCTCAATCCCAGGACCCTGGAATCATGACCTGAGCCTAGGGCAGACACTTAATGACTGAGCCACCGGACACTCCAGTACAGGTGGTTTTAAAAGGAATTCTGGTTCTCTCTCTAGTGCAGATACAAAGGCAAAGAAACCACAGGGCTGCCAACTTACCAGTCATTTGCTGGGGGTGCGGGTCTTAGTGTCCTAAGTGTCCACTGTCTGAGAAAAGCCTTTTTATTTTGCAGGGCAAATATCATCACTTCTGAAAAGACTAAGGAGATAAGGAAGAAAACTGTCCCTTTTCATTTTGTGCACAGAGGGATGAACTTGCTGATCTTACTAGTATTATGGAAACCTTGGAGAAAAGAGCTTATGTCATCTTGGAAGCTGTGATGGTCAAGGAGGAGGGCGTTGGCCACAGTTAAACATGTGCCCCAGACACTGGGAGGGTAAACATATTAGTCAGACCACTTTCACTGGCAGTTGATGGAAGAGTAAATTGGCCCTTGTGACTGGGAAGCTACTGGCTCTGGTCAGGATCTCAAACAAGGCAGTTAGGACTACTTTCTCTCTTTTGTCTCATCCTTTAGTTATCCCTCCCCCCCCCCATTTTTTGCATCTGTAGACAGGAGGGAAGGTAGCTGTCTATAAATTCAGATTTATATCTTCCTAGTTGAGCTACCCAGATGGAAAAATGCCTTTTATCTTTCTCAACCTCTCTTTTTCAACTGAAGCAAGATCTCTAATTGGCCTTGCTGGGCCTCATGCCCATGTCCGGATTAATCACAATTGCAAGGTGGATACCATACCATGGCTGACCCAGCCCCAGGATAGAGGTTGGGTAGGGTATGGTGTGTGGGGAGCAGTTCCACAAAGGAAATAGGGTCCCTGGGACAACAGTAGTGATGTCCAATATAGCACATTGTAAATGTTCATAGAAAACTCTGGTCCAGTAGCCAATGATGTCATCAAGAAAGGAAGACTGTTCCTAGAAAAAACATTATAGCTCGACAGTCAGAACTGATCCCAATGAAGAGAAAAGGCAAGGGAGTGCAGGGAAGTGACCAAAATCATACTGGAGCCATGTAGGGTGCTCTAGGGTGGGCTCTGGATTTAAAAAGACATATGACCAGCAGGACCCTGAAGATGAGTGCCAAAGAGTAGAATGGGTCTGTGGGAAAAGTGACGATGAGGCCAAGGCTTAGAATAAGCTCAGATTCAAAGAGGGAGACATTCAGGGGCACCTGGGTGGCTCAGTTGGTTGAGTGTTTGACTCTTGGTTTTGGCTCAGGTCATGATCTCAGGGTCGTGAGACAGGGTCCTATGTTGGGCTCCACAATCACCAGGGCATCTGTTTTGAGAGTTTTTCTCTTTGCCCCTCCCTCTCAAATAAATGAATCAATCTTAAAAAATAATAAAGAAGGAGATAATCTAATATCAATAAAAGGTCTTTGGACTCTGTTCATAAAAGAAAAAAACAGGGCAAGTGTAGACCCATTGTTTGGGCAAAAGGGAATAATGTTATATAAAAAAGCAAAGTATAATGGAAGTTGAAAATATGTCAAATCAAAAAGGGCAGAACAAACAATATATAGAGATTTGAAGCCCATGGAGAGATGGTGATAATCCAGTTCAGTGGTCACTTCTTTTTACCTTGTTGGTGGATGGATTTTTTTTTTTTTAAGTGTGGGTATCCCCCCACCATGTCTGAGGAGAAATTCTGAGTAGTCCAAACATTCCCTGTGGTTCCATTCTCCTCATCACTGATTAGTGTAATGACAGGCAAGAGACTTAATTCTGACCAGTGAGAGGTCTATGACTGGTCTATCAGGGTTTCTGAAAATGTATCCTTGCTTCTGAAAAGAGATATGGAATGAACAATCCTTCTTTCACTGCTGGGCATTGTGGTATATGTATAGGCTCATTGGAAATGCAAAAACCACCTTGTGACCATGAGGGAATTAAATGGACACCCTAAAGATGGCCAAGTAGGTTAGAAAGGTATCCTTTAAGAGAAATCGAGCTACTGAAGTAACCAGTCCCGAAGGCCCTCTACTTAGCACTTCTCATTTTATGAGATAATCAAATTTTCCTTATTGGTTAAACCAGTGAAACCTGGGTTTTCTGCTCCTGCTGCCCAAGGCCTCCTGACTAGCTCAGAGCTCAAGTAAGATGAAAAGATTAGATAGGAAGGGGGCAAGGAGCTGATTCAAATGGATCTAAGTATCTGACCCAGTGACTCACATCCCGAGGTGTGGAAAGAACTTTCCGGTGGGGATGGGGGGGGCCCTGTCAATACCTTTTAAGTAATTTTGAAGAGAATAGAAGGTGGTGCCAGGATCAGGAACTGGGCAGAGATTATCCTGATTTTCATAAAGGGGATGAAAGATTGTTTCTGGAAATTCTAGACAAGTAAGTTTGAGGTAGATCCTTGACAACAGGGAAGCAGGACGGATTAAGAAGCAGATGGTGGGTGAGCATTTAGGAAGGAATGCGGTGGTCAGTTAAAAGCAAAATGACTTCACTGAGCACAACTTATTCCAAACTAACCTCATTTCCTCTCTTGATAAGGTTACTATGTTTGTGAATCAGGTGTATGCCATAAACATTGCAGGTCTTGATTTCAGCTTAGGGTTAATAGTTCCTCTCATGGTTTCCTTGTGGCTAACATGGTGACATGTGGGTTGGATGGGAGTCATGGTTTTATGTATTTGCAGCTGGCTCAACAGCTGAATCCAAAGAGTGTTGAGTATTGGATGGATGTTACAACCCATGTGCTAAATTCAGTTGGGGTGGTAGAGAGAGCAGTCACACACTGGGAGCAGAAGTCTGACATTCTGGGTGTAACAGCCCCAAGAAGGGCAGGACAAGTGTCAGCAAAGCCTGAGCCTATTGTCCAGGGACCATGGGTAAAGCTGAGAGGGTCAGTTAGATACTTGATGGGGCAGAAATGAAAAGAAGGGTCATCAGGAAGACCTAGAGCGGGAGATGTATGTGAAGAGGCTGGTTTCAGGAGGGAGGAATGAGAAGGCAGAAGCAGATGAGGAGGCAGTCCCTTGTGTGCGCATGTATACACCCCTGCTCTTTGTTCCATGTCCTCGTTCTTGGAGGGGCCCTGTGCAACTCATGACAATGGAAGTCACCCTCCAGAGAGGTTCCTTGTGGAATGTCAACGTCTCTATCCTTGATCTTGTCTGATTTATCACTAGATGAAAACTCAGGAGGCATACTGATCAAAGGTGTAGATGTCACAAATCTGGGAAGGAGAGTTAATACCAGAGGTGACAGAATGAGGACCTGGAGTGATCCTGACAGGTTGGAATGCTGGGTCAAAAACAATAAGATACAATTTAACAGGCCTAAATGTAAAGTCTGGCATTTATGTGCAAAAAACAAATGGCAAAAGCATAGAGTGGGGGAGATTACCTTGGCAGGAAATCATGTGAAAAATATCTGAGGCTTTTAAATGACCACCAGCTCAGAATAAGCCAACAATGTGATGTGATTGTTAACAATCCAACACAATATTGAGCTAGAAGAATGAATAGAAATCCAGTACTCTTGGGAAGGGGTGGTCTCATTACATTCTTGGTCAGATGATACCTGGGGTATCATGTTCACTTTTGGGCACGAGATTTTGAGAAGAGCATTGACAAATTAGAGTGTACTTGAAGATAGGATAAGATGGTGAAAGTTCCAGAAATTATTTGATGCGAGGAGAGGTTGAAGGATCAGAGAACATTCTGCCTAGAGAAGCAGAAACAAGAGGATCTGTGAGAGATGCATGTCACTGAGGAAGAATTCAGTCCATTCTCTAAGGGAAGATGGAAACTAGAGTGGAAGATAATGGGGAAGCCCGTTTACGTTCAGATAAAGAGACCTTTCCCAATTATTATAATCTAGAGAAATAATGACCATCGTATGACACAAATTTCAGAATCATGAGCTCATTGGTGAGGTGAGCTCTTGTTTCCATATCATAGATAAGATCCTTGTTTGAAATGATCAAGGAATTGTATGCTAACCTATCCCCAGTGCCTCGAATGTTCCCTTGATAAATATTTATTGAATGAGTGAGATCGTAGAGAGGCTGAATGTCTTTCCCGAAGACACACAGATGGATGCCTGACTCCAGTGACATTCCTTGCAGCAACTCATGGATGCCATGGGCTGCCTTATGAGGTCAAGGCGTTCTTGTCCTCAGAGACCGTGAGAACACTGGCTGGCAAGCATTAGAGGGCTTTCTGGCATCGGTTGACGGGTGGGGGGAGGGCAGAGGACCTCAAAACCCATTCCAATTCAGAGGTTTCATGCAGAACATTCCTAATTTGAAGAGCACTGACTTGCTCCTGGAGAACACGGCAGGGTGTGGACTCTGTCTTCATACACACTCAGCCAGCTAGAGGTTGATGCTATCTCCCTCTGGAACCCTTTTAGCAGTTCTCCCTATAGATCCCTATCTTGGGCACGGCTGTGTATATCCAGTGCTTCTATATCAGACATCCAGGGTAAAATTTACACATACATAGACTCAGGGAAGATGGAATTTCAGCTCACTGAACTGACCGAGGTATGCTTTCGATTTCTGTTTTTGTTGCCAACCTCTCTAAAAAGTGTGAGTCTTCTTTGCTGCTTTAGTAGAGAATTCCTTGCCTGCAGCATGAGAATTTGCAGGAATGGAGGCCCGTGATTAACCTTAAGTGAATCCAAATACGGTCTTTTTGTATATGGACCCCCAGGATGGGCCAAAGGAAGTGTTTAGTCCTCTTCATTTCAGTATAAATTATGGTATGCCTGGAAGGTCATTGCCACCTTTAACAGCGGTGGGGGTTGGGTGATTGGGTTGAGGGCAATGAAATCGACAATATCCACTGATGCTTGTGTTCAGTTCTCTCTTGTCCAAGAAAGGTGCAAAAGGAGCCTCTGGTGAGCGGAGGCTCCCAGGCCATCACCTTCCAGCTGGACCAGCACAGGCTTGGCTGCCTATCTTCCAGCTGGCTGTGCTAGTAAGTGGTGTCCACCGTCTCCACTAGGTGGAGAAAAAGAGCGGTTGCGAAATGTACGAAGCCCCAAATCAAAAACATAGTCCAAAGAGTAAAATCCAATTCTAAATGGAACTCGAAAACTTGAGAAGTAATTTAAGGGAACCACATTAAATAGTAGAATGTTTAATGGGGCCCATGTGTTTTGAGCAGAGAAAGAGAGTGCGAGAAATGGAACAGAGGAAATCAGGGAGACAATATGTCTGTGCGACTTGTTCTAATTAGGGGCACAGCGCTGCCGAGGATCATTCATTATAATTTGGTTAAATCTTCAGCATGGCCGAAGCACCTCTGCTGAGTGGTGTAAAACAAAGGGCTCTGTCGTAAACGGGGTGAGCCTCTCTCCTTTGGAGGTTAACACCAGTCACTCGGGAGAGCTAGGGCTGTACATCACTCTCCTGCCAGCTCTTCTTTATGACTCCAGCGCTGGGCTCCAGCTAGCAGATGTCTGCAAATTCGGAGAGGAGAGGGAGGAGAGCAGGGGGAGGGCGGGGGCCCCTGGCGTTCATTGTCTCCAACTTGTCTGTCGCTTAATTCAGTATCTCTGTCTGCCGCTGGAGCAGGATGGGAAGAGTTCAAAGGAGGAAATCAAAACAATCCATAGATCAGAGCTTGGGAGTGATATGTGTGGCACCCAGAAATCACCGGCACTCCTCTGGCTCGGCTTTGAAATGTGGATGCCGGCAGTGATTTAGTGGGCCATGCTGGCGCTCACACCAGCAGCACGTGGACCACTTACTGGGGGGTTATTTTTAGAAAGGGGGAAGGTAGTCAGGCGTTCGAAGGGGTCCGGGTGGTGTGGGGCCAGGTTCAGGTTGTCCTGGGCCAGAGGCGTTCTTTCTCGTTCCTAGCTAGAGGGGATGTGAGGGTGGTACGAAGGACCTGAGATGAGGTTGATGCCTCACCCCCGGGCACCCATGATTTGGGCTTTGAACATGGCAGCTCTGGCCATTTGGCATGGATACCCCATCTAGACCTCCCACCAAGCTCTCAAACTTGGGAGGATGCTGTTTGTGTGCTTTCTGCTCTTTCCTTGTACCCCATCACCTAACCAACCAGCTGACTTGCTAGGGCCTGGATAGGGCCTCTCCTAGCCTCTAGGGTGTCTTTAGGGGCCGTGTGGGCACACCCTGGAGATAAGGGCAGAGCTTGGCCCTGTGGAGGGTGCTTTCTTTTGACCCCATGGAGCTTTGAACTGGGCACTCAGCTTGTCGATCAAAATACAGGTTGAATTTCCCCCCTGCTTGACCCTCCCATCAGGTGTCCATGCCAGACACACATGGCACATCCTCAGTCACCAGCAGGGGCATGGACAGACCAGCAGTCCAGTGCACCGTCCCAGCCATTCTGTGGGGTTGACTCCAGATTAATTTTATAAACATTGCTGGGTGTTAGATCCTGTGTTGGGCGTTCATTGGGTCTCTTTTATTCTGGTGAGGAAGAGCTTCATTTCCTGGCTTCTCCACTCTTATGTGGGGGTTCACCTGCAATTGGATGCTACTGACCACGGTGGGGACCAAGGGAGAGAGTAGGTGAGTTGAGGTTTACTGTCCCATTACTAGTAAAAAGACAAAGGCACCATAACTCCTGAAGGTAGAACATGGCGCTGCGTTCAGCAAGTCCTTGCCTCTTCACGTGCAAAGGAAGCACATTCCCCTGCCTGAGCTCTGATTGCTGTGTGATTATAATTTAATTTATGGATCATTTATTGAACATCTGTTTTGCGGGCACTGTGCCATGTGCTTGAGTCAGAAAGATTATTAAAATCACTGCCTAACCCTAGAGAGTTCACGCTCAAGGCTAAAGTGGGCTTAGAGCTATAGGCAGAGCAGACAAGGACGCTACTACGTTGCAACATGGTTAAGTCCAAAAATGTTTATGCACTAGCTACTGTGAGGTCCCCAACAAGGGACTGATCCAGCTTGAGAACCCTGGCAGCACCCTGAAGGGCCTCTGGATCAGTCTGATTCCATGCTCAAGCACAGAGAGGCATCCTCCCTGGAAAATGGTGCTGAGTATTGTGTATGCCACAATCAGCCTGATGCAGACAACTGAAATGCCCTGATCCCATAGCACTTGTCTGCGTTCTCTGCAGACTCTTGCGGTTCTTTGTTAACCAAATGCCAAAGTGATTCCAGTTCTTAGAAGACAAACCAGAACATAGACCACTGGGTGCTGGATTAGCTAGAAAGCCTGATTCACAGAGATCTCTAAGGAGGAAAAGATAAGTGTTTTCCTGACACTCCATTTGAGTGTCAACAGAAGGACTGTAACTGTTCCCTCTTCCCCAGTTCTCAAGTCTCCCGTTGGTCCCATCTTGGGTGTGTGCTGAATGAATGAACAGGAGAATGAAGACAAGAACAGCAGTGTATGCTCCCGTATAATTGCACGTAAGGAACGGAGGATAGGAGTGAGGAGTTCTGTATTCAAGTTCACTGTCATCTGCCCAACCTTGATCTAGTTATTCTGAACCTTGGAATCTCGATCTTCCGTAAAGTGAGGGGATTTAAACAGACCAGGTGGGGTCCATCAGGGAAGTGTTCATGGAGGAAATAAGCACTTACATGTGTCCATGTTGAAAGCCTCCAGGACAGCATCTTGTTGGGGTGTGGCAAGCCAGACTCACTCAGACCCTTTCTGGACGGACATGCCGGTCATGAGTCATGATGAGCAGCCTTCACCTGGTCTGACTTCATGTCTTTCTTCTTAGAGTATAAGGGGTCCATTCACCTAGTCCTCCAATATTTACTTAGCACCTACTGTATGCCAGGCATAATGCTGGGTATGGAGGAAACAAGGATGAAAAAGATATGGCCTCTATCCTGCACAAACACACAGACCCAGGAATGAGACTGTTGGGTCAACAGATAAGCAGGAACTTTCACATATTTGCATGTGATTTGATGCATCTCATTGTGAAATTTCTCTAGGATTGATAGAACAGAGGGGAGTGGAGAGCCGTGGCTCCAAAGTCAGGCTCTTTGAGTTCTTAGCCCAACATCACCTCCTGGTGCTGACTGAACTTAGCAATACACTCATCTCTATGAGCCTTGGTTCCTTCATACATGGGGGCTAATAATTACGTCTCCTTCAAAGGGTTGATGTGAACGTTAAATCAGATAATGAATGAAAGATACCTAATGTGCAGTAAATGCTCAACAAGTGTTAGCAAGTATTTCTCTGTTTCCTCACTGCTATTTTTGCAGCACCTCCAAAGGTTCTCTGCAATTAAATGTGAGAAGGATGATTTCAGAAGTGAAGATTGGAAAGGAATCTTGGAAAAGCACCAAGATTCCTGTAATTCTTGTAGCACTTAGAAATGATACCACATAATTGAGTTCTGTAACTGTAGAGTAACTACAAACATTTATTGAGCACCTACTCAGGCCCTATGCTACATAATGGGGATACAAAGAAGGGAAAAACCCTAAGACATAGCATCTCTAGCTCTTAAGGAATCCAAGGTTCAGAGGGGGAGGCAGATGGGCAAAGAGACTGAATGGCCTGCAATAGGTTCTGTGGTGGATATGCCCAGAGGGAGTGGCCAGCCTGCTGGAATAGGTCAGACAGGGCTTACCAGTGCAGAAATGCAGAGCTGTGTCTGGGTTGAGGAGGAGTGGGATGTTCTGGGCCCTGACTCATCCATAGAATTGGAAGCTCCTACTTTTCATGCCTGCCTTGTAATTATGCTGGCCCAGGAGACAGAGCACAGAAGTGGGAACACCAGGAGGGCTGGCTACTACTCTGAGCTCTGACAGTGACTTGCTGTGGGCTTTAAGCCAGTCACTTCCCCTCTCTGGGCCTGTGGGAGATTGTTACCTAGTTGGCAGAAGCCTCTCAGATTAGATTCATTCATCTGTTAAACAATAAATATTTATTAAGTTTCCATGAGCTGTCTATCAGTGTAGGTGGCTAGAAGTTAATCCCATGGGAGAAATCTAGGGAAACAAGGTAAAACGTACACCCCAGGACTATTCTACCTAAGGGAGGGAGCTGGGCTATTTCTTTTTTATTAACATATAATACTGGGGCGCCTGGGTGGCTCAGTTGGTTAAGCGACTGCCTTCAGCTCAGGTCATGATCCTGGAGACCCGGGATCGAGCCCCACATCGGGCTTTCTGCTCGGCGGGAAGCCTGCTTCTCCCCCTCTCAGTCCCTCTGCTTGTGTTCCCTCTCTGGCTGTGTTTCTCTCTGTCAAACAAATAAATAAAATTAAAAAAAAATTAAAAAAAAACAAAAACAAAACATATAATATTATTTGTTTCAGGGGTACAGGTCTGTGATTCATCAGTCTTATACAATTCACAACATGCACTATAGCACATACCCTCCCCAGTTTCCATCACCCAGTCACGCAATCCCTCCCATCTCCTCCACTCCAGCAACCCTCAGCTTGTTTCCTGAGATTAAGAGTCTCTTATGGTTTGTCTCCTCTAGTTTTGTCTTGTTTCATTTTCCCTTCCCTTTCCCTATGATCCTCTGTCTTGTTTCTCAATTTCCTCATATCAGTGAGATCACTGATAATTTTCTTTCTCTGATTTACTTATTTTGCTTAGCGTAATGCCCTCTAGTTCCATCCACGTCATTGGAAATGGCAAGATTTCATTTTCTTTGATGGCTGCATAGCATTCCATTGTGTGTGTATGTATATATCTATATCTATATATCACATCTTCTTTATTCATTTGGCTTTATTCGTAGTTTGGCTATCGTGGACATTGCTGCTATAAACATTCAGGTGCACATGCCCCTTCGGATCACTACATTTGTATCTTTAGGTTAAATATCCAGTAGTGTGATTGCTGGGTTGTAGGATAACTCTCTTTTCAACTTTTTGAGGAACCACCATACTGTTTTCCAGAGCAGCTGCACCAGCTTGCATTCACACCAACAGTGTAGGAGTATCCCCCTTTCTCTGCATTCCTGCCAACACTTGTCATTTCCTAACTGGTTAATTTTAACCATTCTGATTGATGTGATGTGATATTTCACTGTGGTTTTGATTTGGATTTTCCTGATGCCGAGTGATGTTGAACACTTTTTCATGTGTTTTTTGGCCATTGGGATGCCTTCTTTGCAGAAATGTCTGTTCATGTCTTTTGCCCATTTATTGATTGGATTATTTGTTCTTTGGGTGTTAAGTTTGATGCGTTCTTTACAGATTTTGTATACTAGCCCTTCATCTGATACGTCATTTGCAAATATCTTCACCCATTTTGTCGGTTGTCTTTTGGTTTTGTTCACTGTTTCCTTTGCTGTGCAAAAGCTTTTTCTCTTGATGAAGTCCCAATAGTTCATTTTCACCCTTGCTTCCCTTGCCTTTGGTGATGTTTCTAGGAAGAAGTTGCTGCGACTGAGGTCAAAGAGGTTGCTGCCTGTGTTCTTCTCAAGGATTTTGATGGATTCCTGTCTCATATTGAGGTCTTTCATCCATTTTGAGTATATTTTTGTGTGTGGTATAAGGAAATTATCCAGTTTCATTCTTCTGCATGTGGCTTTCCAATTTTCCCAACACCATCTGTTGAAAAGGCGGTCTTTTTTTTTTCATTGGACATCCTTTCCTGCTTTGTCAAAGATGAGTTGACCGTAGAGTTGAGGGTCCATTTCTGGACTCTCTATTCTGTTGTATTGATCTATGTGTCTGTTTTTGTGCCAGTACCATACTGTCTTGATGATGGCAGCTTTGTAATAGAGCTTGAAGTCTGGAATTGTGATGCCACCAACTTTGGTTTTCTTTTTCAACATTCCTCTGGCCATTTGGGGTCTTTTCTTATTCCATATAAACTTTAGGATTACTTGTTCCATTTCTTTGAAAAAAAAAAAGGATGGTATTTTGATAGGGATTGCATTAAATGTGTAGATTGCTCTAGGTAGTATAGACATTTTCACAATATTTGTTCTTCCAATCCATGAGCATGGAACATTTTTCCATTTCCTTGTATCTTCCTCAATTTCTTTCATGAGTACTGTGTAGTTTTCTGAGTACAGATTCTTTGCCTCTTTGGTTAGATTTATTCCTAAGTATCTTATGGTTTGGGGTACAATTGTAAATGGGATAGACTCCTTAATTTCTCTTTCTTCTGTCTTGTTGTTGGTATATAGAAATGCAACTGATTTCTGTGCATTGGTTTTATATCCTGACACTTTACTGAATTCCTGTATGAGTTCCAGCAGTTTTGGAGTGGAATCTTTTGGGTTTTCCACATAAAGTATCCTATCATCTGCAAATTGTGAGAGTTTGACTTCTTATTTGCCGATTCGGATGCCTTTTACTTCTTTCTGTTGTCTGATTGCTGAGGCTAGGACTTCTAGTACTATGTTGAATAGCAGTGATGATAGTGGACAGTCCTGCCATGTTCCTGACCTTAGGGGAAAAGCTCTCAGTTTTTCCCCATTGAGAATGATACTCACTGTGAGTTTTTCATAGATGGCTTTGATGATACTGAGGTGTGTACCCTCCATCCCTACACTGTGAAGAGTTTTGATCAGGAAAGGATGCTGTACTTTGTCAAATGCTTTTCCAGCATCTATTGAGAGTATCATATGGTTCTTGTTTTTTCTTTTATTAATGTATTGTATCACATTGATTGATTTAAAGATGTTGGACCAGCCTTGAAGCCCAGGAATAAATCCCACTTGGTTGTGGTGAATAATCCTTCTAATGTACTGTTGGATCCTGTTGGCTAGTATTTTGGTGAGGATTTTTATATCCATGTTCATCAGGGATATTGGTCTGTATTTTTCCTTTTTGATGGGGACTTTGTCTGGTTTTGGGATCCAGGTAATGCTGGCCTCATAAAATGAGTTTGGAAGTTTTTCTTCATTTCTATTTTTTGGGAACAGTTTCAGGAGAATAGGTATTAATTCTTCTTTAAATGTTTGGTAGAATTCCTCTGGGAAGCCGTCTGGCCCTAGACTCTTGTTTTTTGGGAGATTTTTGATGACTGCTTCAATCTCCTTACTGGTTATGGGTCTCTTCATGTTCTCTATTTCTTCTTGGTTCAGTTTTGGTAGTTTATATGTCTGTAGGAATGCATCCATTTCTTCTAGATTGTCAACTTTGCTGATGTATAGCTGCTCATAATATATTCTTTTTTTTTTTTTAAAGATTTTATTTATTTATTTGACAGAGAGAAACACAGCGAGAGAGGGAACACAAGAGAGAGGGAGAAACAGGCTTCCCGCTGAGCAGGAAGCCTGATGTGGGACTCGATCCCGGGTCTCTGGGATCATGACCTGAGCTGAAGGCAGTCGCTTAACCAACTGAGCCACCCAGGCGCCCCTGCTCATAATATATTCTTATAATTGTTTGCATTTCTTTGGTGTTGGTTGTGATCTCTCCTCTTTCACTCATGATTTTATTAATTTGGGTCCTTTTTCTTTTCTTTTTGATAAGCCTGACCAGGGGTTTATCAATATTGTTAATTCTTTCAAAGAACCAGAGCCTAGTTTTGTTGATTTGTTCTGCTGTTCTTTTGGTTTCTATTTCATTGATTTCTGCTCTAATCTTTATTATTTCTCTTCTCCTGCAGGGTTTAGGCTTTCTTTACTGTTCTTTCTCCAGCTCCTTTGGGTGTAGGGTTAGGTTGTGTACTTGAGACTTTTCTTGTTTCTTGAGAAAGGCTTTTATTGCTATATACTTTCCTCTCAGGATGGCCTTTGCTGTGTCCCAGAGATTTTGAACAGTTGTGTTCTCATTTTCTTTTGTTTCCATGAATTTTTTTTTTAAATATTTTATTTACTTGACAGAGAGAAACATAGCAAGAGAGGGAACACAAGCAGGGGGAGTGAGAGAGGGAGAAGCAAGCTTCCCGCCGAGCAGGGAGCCTGATGTGGGACTCAAACCCGGGTCTCCGGGATCATGACCTGAGCCAAAGGCAGTCGCTTAACCAACTGAGCCACCCAGGTGCCCCTGTTTCCATGAATTTTTAAAAATTATTCTTTAGTTTCCTGGTTGACCAATTCATTCTTTAGTAGGATACTCTTTAACACCCATGTATTTGAGTTCTTTCCTACTTTCCTCTTTTAGTTGAGTTCTAGTTTCAAAGCACTGTGGTCTGAAAATATGCAGGGAATGATCCCAATCTTTTAGTACCGGTTGAGGCTTCATTTGTGACCCAGGATGTGATTTGTTCTGGAGAGTATTCCATGTGCACTGGAGAAGGATGTGTATTCTGTTGCTTTGAGATGGAATGTTCTGAATACACCTGTGATGACCATCTGGTCCAGTGTGTCATTTATTGCCTTTATTTCCTTTTGATCTTTTACTTAGATGATCTGTTTCACTGAGGGGGGTGTTAAAGTCCCTTACTTTTCTTGTATTATTGTCGATGTCTTTCTTTGATTTAGTTATTAATTGGTTTATATAATTGGCTGCTCCCATGTTAGGGACATAGGTATTTAAAATCGTTGGATCTTCTTGTTGTACAGACCCTTTAAGTATGATATAGTGTCCTTTCTCATCTCCTGTTACAGTCTTTGGCTTAAAATCTAATTTTTCTGATACAAGGATTGCCACCCCAGCTTTTTTTTTGATGTCCATTAGCATGGTAAATTGTTTTCTAGCCCCTCACTATAAATCTGGAAGTGTCTTTGGGTCTAAAATGAGTAACTTGTAGACAGCATATTGATGAGTCTTATTTTTTTAATCCATTCTGATACCCTGTGTCTTTTGATTGGGACATTAGCCCATTTATATTCAGGGTAACTATTGAAAGATACAAGTTTAGTGCCATTGTATTGCCTGTAAGGGGACTGTTACTGTATATTGTCTCTGTTCTTTTCTGGTCTGTTACTTTTAGGCTTCCTCTTTGCTTGGAGACCCCTTTCAATGTTTCCTGTAGGGCTGGTTCGTTTGGTGTTTGCAAATTCTTTAGTTTTGTTCATCCTTGAAACTTTTTATTTCTACTTCTGTTTTCAATGACAGCCAAGCTGGATATAACATTCTTGGCTGCATATTTTTCTCATTTAGTGCTCTGACTATATCATGCCAGTCCTTTCTGTTCTGCCAGGTCTCTGTGGATAGGTCTGCTTCCAATCTAATATTTCTACCATTGTAGGTTACAGACCTCTTGTCCCAAAGTGCTTTCAGTATTTTCTCTTTGTCTCTGAAACTTGTAAGTTTTACTATTAGATGATGGGCTATTGACTTGTTTTTATTGATTTTGAGAGGGGTTCTCTGTGCCTCCTGGATTTTAATGCTTGTTTCCTTCCCCACATTGGGGAAGTTCTCTGTTAAATTTTCTTCAGTATACCTCTGCCCCCCCCCCTTCTTCTTCTGGGATCCCAATTCTAATATTGTTTCATCTTATCTCTTGAATTCTCCCCTCATGATCCAGTAGTTGTTTATCTCTCTTTCTCTAAGCCTCTTTATTCTCCATCATTTGGTCTTCTATATCACTAATTCTCTCTTCTGCCTCATTTATCCTGCAGTAAGAGCCTTCATTTTTTATTGCATCTCATTAATATCTTTTTTAATTTCAATTTGGTTATATTTTAGTTCCTTTATTTCTACAGAAAGGGATTTTATTTCTCCAGAAAGGGGTTCTCTAGTATTTTCTATCCTTTTTTCAAGCACAGATAGCATCTTTATAGTCATCATTCTGAACTCTAGTTCTGACATCTTACTAAGGTCTATACTGATTAGGTCCCTAGCTGTTAGTACTGCCTCTTGTTCTTTTTTTTTTTTTGAGGTGAGTTATTTGTTCACAGAAGAATAGATGAAATAGAGAACAAAATGCTAAAAGGGTAACAACGACCCAAGAAAAATATACATGAGTCAAATCAGAAGAGACCCAAAATGAGGGGGAGAAGAAAGGAAAACAAAATATGATTAGGCTAGTGAATAGAACAGAGCCACACACTTGATTTTGGGTGTATTTGGTGTGTTAGAAGAAATTACCTCCCAAAATTTTAAAGAAAGAAAAACTTATATATATACAAAAATAAAGGTAAACATGATGAAGGGATGGAATATGACTGTAAAGATGAAAATTAAAAAGATTTTTAAAAAGGATTTGATAATATAAGAATTTGGTTAAAAAATAAGGAGAGAATGTGATCAGGCTGGAGATTAGAACACAGCCATATGATAGATTTAGGGTATATTTTGATCTGTTAGAAGAAAATGTATCCTAAAATTTTAAAGAAAGAAAAAACTATGTGTATACAAAAATAAGCTTAAATATAATGAAGGGATAGAATATGACTATAACAACGAAAATTAAAAAAGATTTTTAAGAAAAGTATTGATAAGATAAAATAGTTAAAATATGTTAAAATAGGAAAGGGGAAAATTAAAAAAAAGAGAAAAAGAAAAAATAATGACAATTTTAAAAATTTAACTTTGAAAGACAAAGAATCATGGGGAAAGAGCCATGAATTCTATGTGTTGCATTCCCCTAGCCCTGAAGTTCTGTAGTTCTCATTGATCTGTGAACTTGGTCTTAGCTGGATGTTCTTGCTGATCTTCTGGGGGAGGGACCTGTTGCAGTCATTCATAAATGTCTTTGTCCAAGGTGGAACTGCCCCACCCTTGCCAGGGGCCAGGAAAAGCAATCTGCTCAGGTTCCCTCTAAGTAGTCTTTTGTTCCATGAAGCTTTCTGTTCAGCTTTGGAGGCAGAGAATAAAGATGGCGGCCTCCCAATTTCTGACCTGGAGGAGCGGAGAGCTCGGGCCTCCACTCCTCAGTGCGCCCTCTGAGAAAAGCAGTCAATCACGCCTGTCTCCCTAGTCTCTGGCCACACCTCTTGCTAGCCTGGCCTATGACTGAGCCTTTCTTTCCCTGGCGCAAGGCATCTCCAAACCCAGCAGATTCCTGCAGCAAGCTCCTGTGCTGCTCCTCCCAGCGGAGGAAGGTGAGTCTCCCCAATCTGCCACTTGAGGGGTCCCTGCTCGAAGAGCAGTGGCCCAATAGTGCCTTGGATCATGGCTTAAGGTAACCCTGATCCCAGAACCTGCTCCTTGACTCTGTCCCTGTAGCTGGTTTCCTGGACACACTCAGACACCCCTGGCCTTTCTGTGACCCCCGAGGGTCCTGAGACTACACCAACCCGGCGAGGATTCCACCTCCCGCTTAGCCACTGGAACGACATCTTTCCATGGAGCAGACTTCTAAAAGATCCAATTTTGCGCTCCGCTGCTCTCTCACTTGCTGCTAAGTGGCTGATGCAGGCACACCCCCCCCCCCACCCTCCCACCCTCCGTTGTCTATCTTCCTGTATATTGCCTCGGATTCCCTTCTCTGCATGTCCTACCTTCCAGAAAGTGGTTGCTTTTCTGTTTATAGAATTGCAGCTATTCTCTTTGATCTGTTGAGTTTGTAGGTGTTCGGAATGGTTTGGTAACTATCTAGCTGAATTCTGGGGACCCAACGTATTTAGGTCTCCTACTTCTCCACCATCTTGCCTCCTCTAGGAGTTGGGCTGTTTATTCAGTAGTTGGCATATAAATAACTCAGCCATTGGAGGTGGTGGTGGGGGGGAGTTAATTAAATTCCATGCCATATGCACAGTCAGAATGATGTTCCAAGCCTGAGGGTTATTGCTGAGGGCATTGAGAGTTTCTGCTACAGTTAAAAACTGTGACACATACCATGAAGGAAAGAAACATTTTGATGAGAGTGGAAAAAGCTAAAATCCTATCCAGGGATAAGAAATTCTCACTGTCACCAATAATAAATGTTCTTGGACTTGACTTTCCTTGAAAGCTCCTTGATGTAAATGACCCATTTGTTTAGACCAGTGGTTCTTATCCAAGGATCTTTTCCTCCAGGGAATATCAGGAAATTGCTAGAGACATTTTTAACTGTCAGGACTTGCAGAGGATAGAGCATAAGGGTGCTACTGGCATCTTAGTATACAGAAGCCAGAGATGCTGCTAACATCCTACAGAGGCATAGCATGGCCCCCTAAATCAAGAGTAATCTCTTTCAAATGTTCATAGTGGAAAGACTTGGTCTAGAACTTGGTCCAGATCTTTAGTTTTCCAGATGTAACCTACTCTGGTCAAATTGTAACCTACTCTACTCAGGCAGAGAAGGAAGATACTGGTAATGAGAGAGAGAGAGAGAGAGAGAGAGAGAGAGAGAGAGAGAGAGAGAGAGAGTTAGTTAGTTTTATCTGTCTCTGCAAGAGAAGAAAGGGCAAAGGGCATAGTTTCTGTTCCTGGAACAGCCTGTAGTACTGCATGATCTTACTCTAAGAAGTATGTCACCATCTGGAAGAGGAATTGAGTTTCTACTTTTCCTTTGTCACCTATGACATGTGATTCCCAAATGTGCCTGTGATCTGTAATAACCCCAAGGGAAAGGGAAGTGTGCATGTTTACACACTGAGACAAAGGCCATGAAGCTGTCTTACTGTCCTTCTTTCAGAGCTCTCAGGAAAAGGGGAGATTTGCTGGCAGTTTCTATGTTTCTCCTAGATGGAGTGGTTTGCATGGGTGTGGGGGTGAGAGCCCCAAGTGGCTGGGTATAGAGGAGCCATTCATCAAGTAGAGTTTGGGAGAAGCGAGTACAGGTCCTGGGGCCATTTTCTGGGACTGAGTCCCTGTGTCATCCCTTAGTCACTGTGTGATCTTGAGTGAGTTACTTAATATGTCTAAACCTCATCTGTAAAATGGTAGGAGTCATGGGATTGTTATTGAGTGTTAAATGAGATTATCCATTTTGTGCATCTGGGATCCATACACGGTAGCTGCTGGCATCTTGGCATCACCAAAGTGTGGCACGAGCTCTTCACACACAAAAATTGTCATTATATCTAGTCTTTAAATGAGTTCAATGAGGCCCTCAGGTTGCCAAGGAACAAGGCATAAGATCTGGAAGTAGAATAGTCTTTCCTGATTCTGTCTTTTACAAATATATGCCTTTCAGGGGATCCTGAAAGGCCCTGGACATTCCTCATCAATAAAATACAGAGGAAATGATGTTGCAGATAAAAAGCAGAATGGCTTTGCCTGGTGTTCCCTCTCCTCTCCTCTCCTCTCCTCTCCTCTCCTCTCCTCTCCTCTCCTCTCCTCTCCCCTCCCCTCCCCCGCCCCTCCCTCCCTCCCTCTCTTTCTTTCTCTCTTTCTCTCTTTCTATCTCTTTCAGGTTGAATCCAGTCACTATACTGTGTGGAAGCCTCTTCTCAGACTTTTTAGCCAAAGAACCAGAAAGCAAGAGCTTGAAATGTGGACTCTCCCATGAGGGGGGTGGGGGAGTAGTGGAAAGATCTCATCACAAACACATAAAGTGTCTTTGATGTTTCATTTATTTCCTTAAAAATTAATGTGGGTTTTTTATATGACCCCATAATAAATATATTTTAATAGAAGAATAATTTTTGAATGACATACCATCCAGTAAAATTGACTCTCTAAGAGGGGTCCCATTTATTCTGTGGTTTCAGTTGCTCTTGGCATCCTGGCATGGACCCCGGGGCTATATGCATCTCGGTATGAGAAGCAATGTGTGCCCTGCACACATCCTTTCCCCGCTCTGCTTTCCTTCTCTACTTCCTCCTTTCCCCTCAATGGCTCCTGTTTATCCCTCTGTCCCTGGTAGCCCAAGGGACATTGCCTTGTGCTGGTGGGGGTTGGGGCTGAAGAGGAAAGTCATTGACCCCTCTAAGGAGTGGCATCCCTCCTCCAGCCTCCTTCATTCATGCTGGGATCTGTGTGCGAAGCGTGGCACTGGGCTCGGGCACGCCATGATGAATAAGTCAGATGAGTCCTGCCCTCACTGAGCGTCCCCTGGTAGGGACAGAGTATAGACAGCTGTGAGTCAATAAATACAGTCACAGAAGCAGAGAGTGAGAGGAAGGTACAGGGCACCAAGGGACAGCCTCACTGGAGAACCAAGGAAGGAAGCCCTGCAAAGTGCCTTCTATCTGGAGAGCTGAAGGTTGAGGAGAAAGGAGAAAAATATTCTGGGTAGAGGGATTGGCATGAATGAGGGTTGTGTAAGAGAGAGCATGGACCATTTAGGGAACCCAAGGGAGCTCAGCCTGTCTTTTTTTTTTTTTTAAGATTTTATTTATTTATTTGATAGAAACACAGCAAGAGAGGGAACACAAGCAGGGGGAGTGACAGAGGGAGAAGCAGGCTTCCCACCAAGCAGGGAGCCCGATGTGGGGCTCGATCCCAGATCTCCGGGATCATGACCTGAGCCGAAGGCAGTTGCTTAACCAACTGAGCCACCCAGGCGCCCCTCAGCCTGTCTTTATATGAATGAGAGAGTGGCCAGGGATGAAGCTGGACCTCCAGGCAAGGCGTACCTCAGAGCCCTTCCTAAGTCAGGATGAGGAGTTTGGGTTTCATCCTGAGACAAAGAGAAGTCACCAGAAGGAGTGTGTGCATGTGAGAGCATGATAGCAGGGTGGTGCCTCCCAGTGGCTGTCCCTTCAGCTCTGTGGCATGAGCTGGAGCCACCCGACCAGCAGGACCCTAATGACAATGATTTCATCATCCTTTCAGGATGTAATTAAGGACAACACAGACCTAATGACTCGGAGAACAAATGCACATGAATCAGAGGGATGTGTGGAAAATTACATGGTTTTGGGGCAAGAGGGTTAATATTTTTTGGATGGCTCCTGCTGTGAATTGGGTTACTTATTGAGCATTTCAACATGAAGTGACTTCTGGGGACTCCTCAAGATTGCCCAGGTCCCCCTTACCAACTCTGGAACCATGATAGGGTGAAGAAACATGGGCTCATAATGCCGGGTCTGTAAACAACTAATTCAGACCAGAGCATCCCCTTCTTAGTCCCGAGGGTTCGCCCATCACTAAATGTTCAGTAGAGGAGAACGGCAGGAGCCAGGGTGCAGGAGGAGGGAGAGTGGATGCGTGTGGAGCAAGGATGTCACCTCTGTAGGCCAGGTGGCCATCTGGCCTGTGAAGCTGAGCATGTGAAAAGCTTGTCAGCCATCCACGCAGCAGCCCTGTCCCTCTGCCCTTAGCTGCAGAGAGGGCTACTCCTCTCTCTGAGGTTCTCTTGGCATGGTCCGTTGGGGTATGTTAGCTCTAGGAGGGTGGCCTTCTACAACCTAAGAGGAGTTCCCTAGCTAGGCCAGTGTCAGGAATTGGTGTATCTATTCATCTATTATCCCCACGCTTCTCTTGTAAAGGGTAGGGCTATGACAGATTGAAATGAGGATGGGAACTTGTAATTGTGGAGGGAAGTTAGAGAGACTTTATGATGTTAGGTTGTGCCAACAGACTCTTGTAATGGCAGCCCTGAGCAATGCTGAAAGGCAGTAAAGAAGAGTTTGCTCATTAAAACAATACATCCAATGCTGTGGCAGATGGTATTCTCCCAAACTGGCCACAACAGTATTTTCAGGCCCACACAGGCTTCCAGAATCTTGCCACTTCCCATCAAAAGGCAGAGTCTATTTCCTCTACCCTTCAGCCTTTATGAGTGCTCAATGAATAGAATCTGGAGGAAGTGAGGCTGTGGGTTAGGTCATAAAAGAGTGTATGGCTTTGCCTAGCTCTGGCTTGGGAGGTTCCGGCATGGAATCCAGTTACTGCAGTGTGAGGAAGCCCATGGCCCCATGGAGAGGCCTCGTGGGGGTGCTGTGGCATCAGCTGGCAGAGCTGTGGGTGAGTGGCCCAAGCTGCTGGACTTGGGCCTTGGAGCTGCCCCAGTGAACACTAAGTGGAGCAGAGAGCAGCTTCTCCTGCTGTGTCCTGACCCATTGCAGGTTTGGGAGTAAAATAAATATCGTTGTTGGGAGACACTAAATTTGAGGAGTAATTTATTGTGCAGCCCCAGTAACTGCTATGAAATGCCTGAGAATAAGAGTTAACATTTGGGAAAGCACCCAAGAGTTTACAAAAGGTGTTCACACAACGATCCCTGCTGGGCATGTCTTGGCCTGTGAGGCTGGCCTGGGCAGTTTCACAGATAGGGAGCTGAGGCTCAGAGTGATGGAGTGAATGGATCAGGGGCCAGTAACTGGGGACCAGCAAAGGAGCCTAGGGAGCTCATGTTCTCAGCTGCTCCTGGATCAGCTGACTGAGCTCCCATTAGGGCCTGTGAGGGCCACAGAGATGCAACAGACAAGGGCTTGGCATGAAAGCATCTTCCAGATCGTGGAGGTGAGTTATGCCCAGACGTGACCACACCACAGTCTGAGGTTCAAAATGATAGGTGTCCCAAGAGCTGAATCCATTCTTCATTCCAGTAGTAGTGATGGAGCCCTTATCATTACCCAGTACAAATTCCTGCCATCCTGGTTTTTCATTCCAGTGAAGGATGTATAGACCCTTTGAGAATAATGTAGTGTTCTTCTGTGTCTCTGACTACAGTCTTTAGATTAAAATCCAATTTGTCTGATATGAGAATAACTACCCCGGGTTTCTTTTGAGGTCCATTGGCATGAAAGATGGTCCTCCATCCCCTCACTTTCCATCTGGAAGTGTCTTTAGATTCAAAATGTGTCTCTTGTAAACAGAATATGGATGGGTCGTGTTGTTTTATCCAGTCTGCAACCCTGTGCCTTTTTATTGGAGCATTTAGGCCATTCACATTGAGAGTGATTATTGATAGATACGTTTTTATTGACATCATGCTGCCTGTGAAGTTCATGTTTCTAGAGATTACCTCTGTAAATTTCTATTCTGTGTCACTCTTGGGTTTGTTTCTCTTTTATAGAACCCCTTTTAGTATTTCTTGTAGTGCTGGCTTGGTGGTTGCATAATCTTTAGATCTTGGCAGTCCTGGAAGCTCTTATCTCTCCTTCCATTCTGAAAGTCAACCTTGCTGGGTACATTATCCTTGGTTGCATATTTTTCTCATGTAAATTCCTGAATATGTCTTGCCAGCCCTTTCTGGCTTGCCAGGTTTCGGTGGATAGGTCTGACGTTATTCTGATGTTCCTCCCTCTATACGTAAGGGATTGCTTCCCCTAGCTGCCCTTAAGACATATTCTTTGGTTTTATGATTCATGAATTTCACAATTATGTGCCTGGAGATTTTTCTGGCCTCATTGATCTTGGGGGGTGTCCTCTCTGCCTCTACGACGTGAACATTTGTTTCATTCCCCAGATTAGGGAAATTTTCATCCAGTGAAGGATGGATAGGTAACTGTTAGGAACAGAATATGGAAGCCCTAACCCCAGGTACCTTAGACTATTTTTGGAGATAGGGCCCCTAAAGGGGTAATTGAGGTGTAAAATGAGGTCATATGATGCCAGCGAGGGTGGGCAGGGGGCTCCTAAACCAGTGGGATTGGTTTCTGTATTAGAATAGAGTAGGACACAGACATGAGAAGACACAGGGAGACTATGGCCATCTACAAGCCAGGGAGAGAGACCTCAGAGGAAACCATCCCTGTTGACACCTTGACCTTGGACTGTAGCCTCTAGAACCCTCCCTGACACTGGTATTTTGTAGTGGGAGGAGAATAAGATTGCGGGAGGAGTTTGTCATGGGTCAGGGCTCCTTCTTCTGGGACAGTGGTGGAGGGATGTTTGAATTGGTTTTAAGAGGGCGGGTCTGAAGATACTAGTTTGGGGTAAGGGCAGGGTTGGGGGAGTTAGCCAGGAGGTGGGGGATGGTGTAGTCTGCAGAATTAGGGGCACTGAATATTGAGTTACTACATAAGTCTGTTACGTAATCCTGTTAAAGTAGAGGTGGGGATGTTTACAAATCATGCCAGTCTGTCCTAAATCTCTTCCTAGGTTCTGCAAATCATCTTGGCTCAGCCCATCACAGACAGGCACAAATATTAGCAAGGAGACACCAGTTGTTCTGGGGACAAGAGGATAATAGGACCTGGGATTACTTTGTATGTAGATCTGATTGCTAGGAGAAGAGGGATCAATTTCTTAAGAAGTCCATGGCCTTCCGAGATGGAAAAGGACAGTTGTGTCATCCCTGCCTCTCTTCACTTCAAAGGAAAGTGGCCCAAACAAGTTCCTGTGGCCATAAAGGAGACAAGCTCTCTAAAAATAAAATTGTTTTAAGGAAACAGTCTGTCCCAAGGCTCCGGGTCACCACAGGAGTTCAGAGTCCTCGGGGAGGGCTGGTCTGGCACAGCTTGTGGCTAGTCCCACTGGAGGCTCCTTTGACCCATCTTTCCCCACACGGTGCTTTGGTCTGGGCAGTGCAGGCCGGGAAAGGAGTGTAACTGCAAAGAATTGTCCTGGAGGTCATACCATGTATCACTGTGGTGTGGACAGGGACCCGGACTAGCCAGGACATCCCACCACCATTGACCCATCCTCCATAATCACACCACAGGGCAGAAGGAATGAGCATTGACAGCGACCTAGCCAAACTCTGGGGCTCTTCTGTTTGCAAGTTTAGGGGGGACTGGACCATCTGAACACTCTGGGCCTTGAGACAGTTGGGATCTCGAGCAAGAGATACTGGGCCTCTCTTGTTGAGACATTGGGTGCTTGAGTTATTAATTGAAAAACCAAAATAGGGCACCTGGGTGGCTCATTTGTTAAGTGTCTGCCTTTGGCTCAGGTCATGATCCCGGAGCCCTGGGATCGAGCCCCACATTGGGCTCCCTGCTCTGCGGGAAGCCTGATTCTCCCTCTCTCATTCCCCCTGCTTGTGTTCCCTCTCTGGCTATGTTTCTCTCTGTCAAAGAAATAAATAAAATCTTTAAAAAAAAAGAAAAAAGAAAATAAAGTAAAACAAATGAATATGAGATATAGCCTTGTGCGTACCTTAATTATGTAGAGCTAAACCTCGGTCTAACACAGATCAGGGCTGGGAGGAACTATTGTCAGGTCTCCCAGTCCTTAAATGTTGCTTCCCCTTTCCCCTCCTGCCCCCCGTTTTTTTTTTTCCCCAGACTAAAGTTGAACTCTAGGTGTTTCTCACTGGAGTGGAGGTTCTTGGAGGGCAGGGTGATGTCTTGCTCATGTAGGCCACCCCCATAGCCCATGTGCCTAGTGGGGGCCAGGATGTGCTGTCCAAATGGCATTGGTCAGTCCCTCCACCATGTTGCCTTGCCTTGAGATGACTCCCTTCTGCTACCAAAGGCTGAGCCCCAGGATCACCTGCCAGAGTGGTTCTCAGAATCTCCCAGCCAGAAATAACCTTTCTGGCCACTTTCTCCCCACTGTACAGCTGTCAGGGGCCATGTGGAGCTGGGAGCAGAAAGTCAGGTGGTACAAATGCTCTGCGTGGGTGTGCATGTGTGCATGCGTGTGTGTGTGTGTTGTGTTCACTTAAATTCTCCCTTTGCCATAGCCCGATTCCTTTGTTGACAAGTCTGTCCCCAGAAACCAGATTAGGCCTCTGTATGTGGAAGGTGGGCACTGGGGGGAGGTGGGTCTTGGCAGGGTTAGGACATTGGGAATCCATGTTTCCCAGAGCTCAGGGTTTCTTCAGACAAATCTATGTCTTGTCAGGATGTAGGCAAAGAAGGAAAAAAAATGATCAGGGGGTGGGATGGGCCCAAGATGATCTGGACTTGTGAGTGATAGGTCTTGCCGTGGGCTGGTGTTCCTTACCTGACAGTCTCTCATTGTTTTCATATGTTCTCTTGAGTGGAGATTTGTGATTTTAGCCAGCACAGCCTCAGAAGAGCTGTGAGTTTTGCCTACCTCATTTCCTACAGTGATCATTTTTCTCCCTCTGGGATAACAGACTGTAATGTTGGGGCTCACTGGCCCCTCAGCCCCTCCCCTCTGCCTCTCTTGCCTTTATGGGGCTTGGGTGCAGCTCATAGAAGTTGTGTCTGGCTTGCAGGGACGACATCTTGTCTTAGCCCTGTGCTGGCTACTCTGTGTTTTGCATATATGAACTCATCAAATGCTCAAGCAGCTTACACGAGAGACAGGATTCTTACAGAGGGGGTTGAAGGAACTTAAATAACATGCCCCAAATCCTGGCAGATGTGTCTGTATCCTCCCGGATCCATTAGGGACAGGAGCCTGCATTCATGCCAACATGATCCCAACCCCCATGTCCAAGTTCCTACGCCCTTGGCTCCAAGCCTTTTGGGGCATCAGACATGGCATGAGATGCCACAGTGGGACCCTGTCTGGGTGGGTGGTGGTAGAAGAGGGATGAAGAAGATGCAGTGCTCTGGGCTTCGTCTATACCTGTAGGAGACAGAATATCATACTCGTATCTCTGCAGAGTAACAGTATGTACTTGGTTTCCCTTGCTACATTTCCACTGGGCCTGACCTAGGCCCTGCTCACCCAGTCCCATGGCCTGGTTGTCAAAGTGTACATAGGAGAGAAGACTGAGCCACATCTATGTCCCCAGCCCCAGAACCTGCTCGCATATGCCCTTGGGTCTCTCCTACTCCCTCACCTCTCCACTCTCCTGTGGCCTTCCTGCCCCCACCCCCCAACCTCTTGATGCTTATCTTGCTAGGGAAAATTGGGGTAGTAGGATGTGAAGCCAAGGTGGAGGTTGGAAGGTGAGCAACCTCACAGTCTGGTCTCCATCCTCTTCTTTAGAAGCCAGTGCGTTTTACTGGAGTCAAGCTGGGCAATCAATCATGTGCTATGATGGTTTCTCAAATGCGGGTCGTTATGCTGGAGAGATGGAGAACCATTCCTCTTGGGTCTGCTCAGAGCTGTTTCCTGTTTCTACCTGTTTTTGGTCAAGTTTCAAGAAGAAAGAAGCTTAACATTCAAAGTTGGCTTGGAAGAGAGTGGATGCTGGGAGTAGCAACATTGGAGCCCGGCTGGTCAGGGTCTCTCTGGAGCTCTCTGGGGGCTGGTTTGAGTTCTAATGGCCAGTGGAGGAGAGCAGTCCTGGGGAGCTATTTGCCTTGCATGTCTTTGGAGGTCAGAGGGCAGGGCCTGGCTTTTTGTTGGGTAGATGGGGCAGTTGAGATCCAGAGAGGGAAATGACTTGGCTAAGTTCACTCAGCAGACTGAAGACTGCATCCAGGCCCTGTGGTGCCTGGCTCAGTGTTTGACACATAGCACCCCCACCCCACCCCCTGGCTCCCGCTGTTGCCTACTGGGCTTGGCTAAGGAGACACCACCCTGTCAGAAGGAGGAGAGTGGGGCTGGGCCTCCTGTGTTCTCCTTGGCCTTCAGGCCAGTCTGTCAGGCTCCATGGAGGAGCCAGGAGCTGGGTGTTCTGGGGACATGCCAGAGAAATGAAGGGAGTCCCTGACCTCTAGGGCTAATGGGATGTGTGTGTGGAAGAAACAACCACAAAGCATTTACCAAGTACCTGGGTAATAAGAAATCATTAATCTAGGACACCTGCTTTCAGACGTCTGTTGGGTCAGCCCGGAAGCAAATACTGGAATCAGGACAAGGACATACCTGATTTTACACCAGTGAAACACTTATCCTTGGCACATTTAGTGTTCTGGTGACACAATGCGGGGAGATATAGGACGTATGGGGCCTTGGCACTTCCAGCATGTGATGGCCCTTCACCAAGCCTCACTTTCTGTAAAGTGTGGGAATGCATTTCTGCCTCAGGGATAATGTGTGTCAAGAGCCCAGTGATGTGCTTGGTGTAGAACAAGGGCCCCACGTTGACATTGGGATTTATTATCGGGATCCTCGAAGGACGAAATGGAATCTGAGATTGGTAAAGTACCCGATATGGTGCTTGGACCTCAGTACACTAGCCCCTCTTCCTTTCCTTCCCGCTTTTCCCAGCATCCCATCTCCTGCTCCTACCTCTATCCTCAGCATCACACCACCCCTTGTGCCTGGCTTTGTGTCCCCAGTGGATGGAAGGCAGCAGCCTCTGGCATTGATCATGCCTGGGGAGGGCTGACCTTCATAGGGTACTCTGGAGGCTAAATGGCCTTGTCCCCAAGACATGATCTCACAGGTGGGAAGAGGGCTTCCTGCCCCCTCAGGTCCTACCCCAGATCCACAGAACACTGTACAGATCGAGCAATATCTCTCATTCAGAGTTGATTTTGGTGCTTCCTTCCCATCTCCAGGGGACATCTGGCAATGTCTGGACACATTTTTGTTGTCACAAATGGAGAAGTGTTACTAACATTTATTTAGTGAGTAGAGACCAAGGATTCACTAAACGTCCTACAGTGCACAGGGAAGTGCCCCTGCAATAAAGAATTATCTGGACCAAAATGCCCAGGGTAAGAAACCCTGAGATAGACAGTAAGAGGGAGCTCAACTGTAGGCATAGAAACTCCTATAGGAGCCAATACGGAGTGACATGGAGTAGAGGACAAGAGCACTGAGCACAAAGAAGGATCATTTCAGCCAGGAAAGGGGCTGAGGGTGGCCAGGAGAGGCAGTGATGGGGATGAGACAGCGGGGCTGAATCCTGAATATTACAGGCTGTCCAGGCAGAGAAGGCTTGGGGCATTGGGGTAGGGAGGGTCCCTATTCCAGCTTGGGCCAGTGACATCAGTTCCTCGGCAAGGTAATGGCAATGGCTGTCCCCAGACACCCAGACCACTGGTCAGGTCATAGAAGGCTTCTTTAGGGGCTACTGGCTTCACTGATCAGTACTCTGGCTTGGGGGCCTTGCAGACACAGTCAGAAGTAATCGATGATTGTTTGGTGTGGGTGGGAACGTGTTCGTGCGTGCTTTGGTTGTTTTAAAAAATCCACTAGAGGGCATATCAATGCTAAGGGCTTCTGGCAGGTTGGACAAATGACATTTTGTGTGAACTTAGCTCGCAAAGGCTCCTGGCCCTGGGTGGTGAGGGGGGTGAGGAGGGGCTGGGTGCAGAAAATGGGGTTATTGATTCTTGTCCCTCCCTATACCCCCCACTCCTGCCAGGTGTTGACAGGAGGTGATTTGTGAATTCATGGAGATAGCCAGCCGTGATCCTCCCAGTGATGACAGACACTGTTCGGGAAGTTCAACTAGGAGGACAGGATGGCAGGGGCAGATTCCAGGGATGGAATCCGACAATGGTGTGACCCTCTGGGAAAGGAGCTTCTTCCCCTCCCCCTCTCCTTCCCTAGGAGCCCACTTGCTCCTGTGGCCTCGCCTGGTGTGGTCAGTTATCCTTCCGCCCCTTGACCAAGCAGAACAGCGTAGGGTTACAGAGCCTCTGGAGGTCTCCAAAGATCCTAAGTGTAGGGGCCAAGAACTCTTCTGAAAACCCTCATTTTGCATGAATGAACCCCCTCCCCCCTCAGCCTTCTTTTATGTGCATACCAGCCTACAAAGCCTGGGCATAAAGACCCAGAGAAATGGGTAACTGACCCAGAGGCAGGCCAGGGTGAGGGTGAAGAGAATCATGTAATTTTGTTTTCTACCTTGATGTCAGGGAGGGGATGTCACTGGTGGGTGGGTGGGTGGGGTCAGATGAGTGATATGGGGAGGGAGAGGGGCAGTGAGCATCTGCCTTCAGGAGAGGGAATCATGGGGGTTCTGGGGCTCAGGCAAGAGAAACAAATACCCCTCTGAGGGCAACAGGTCTGGCGTGAGTCAGGAACAAAATTTGCAGTTTTTAGTTTGGTCAATGTTTAGTTTGGTAGGGAATTTGAGGGAACATTTACCCTCAGGATCTGTATTCAGAAGAAGTAAGGTCTTTCCTTTTTCTTGCTGACACTGCCCAGAGGCACGTAAGCATTGGATCACGTGTTTGTGAAGAGACCTGTGTCCAAAGCCCAGCTCAGCCATTAACTTGCTCTGTGACCTTGGAGAAGTCACTTGCCCTCTCTGAGCTTCAGTTTTCCCATCAATGTATCTCAAGGGATTAACTGAGCTAATACATGAACCTGACCATTCCAGAACATAGTTCAGAATAAATACCTAGTAAATGTTTATTCCCTCCTGTTAGCAACCTTGAGTCTATACAGAAGTCACTTAGTAATCAGGAAAAAGGTAAGAGACCAAACCAGGCTCAAGGATGAGAGCAGAACTAGCCACGAGCAAGATTGCCTTGGTGCCTAATAATAGCACTAGTACTACTGTTAGTACAGGTGATGGTAGATGTGTATTGAAAATTCACTCTTTTAGGGTGCCTGGATGGCTCAGTGGGTTAAAGCCTCTGCTTTCAGCTCAGGTCATGATCTCAGGGTCCTGGGATCTAGGCCTGCATTGGGCTCTCTGCTCAGCAAGGATCCTGCTTCCCCCTCTCTCTCTGTGCCTGTCTCTCTGCCTACTTGTGAGCTCTCTCTCTGTCAAATAAATAAATAAAATATTAAAAAAAAGAAAATTCACTCTTTTACATATTTTATTTCCTTGAATCCTGAATAACTCATCCATGATGCGACCCAGTCTCATAGAGTTTCAGCAACTTTTCCAGAGTCATACAGGCAGAGATTTTAACGTCTGTGTGTCTAAAAATCTACCAGATCTGTTTAAAATGACAAGTGATTACTGTTCTGTGCTTTGCTGGAACATATTGGAGACTGAGGCAAATAGATAAATCAGGATTTTGTCTTCATCTGAAATTTTGATATTCTGCGCCTCATGAATTTTTAAAAAAGATTTATTTATTTATTTTAGAGAGAGAGAGAGCAGGCACATGAGTATGAAGAGGGGCAGGGGGAGAGGGAGAGAGAGAGAGACACTAAATTGAACATAGAGCCCGACACAGGGCTCTATCCCATGACTCTGAGATGATGACCTGACCCAAAATCAAGAGTCAGACACTTAACCTACTGAGCTACCCAGGTGCCCACACTCCTTGTGAATTTTTTGCATTGATCTTGATTTTTGAAAATATTGTATTTGATCCTAATTTACCTTGATTTTGGAGTGTTTTGGTGCCCCAAGGTGAGATCTCACTCTCCTCCCCTAGCCCCATACTGCTGTTATTTCACTTCAGTACCTTCTGGGTGATATGACCTGGGCAGTGTGTCTCTCGCATAGTGAGCTAGTGGTTACTGCCCACTAAAAGAAATACCTCCTCTCCCAGAAAACAGGATGCAGTTTCCTCAAAAAATTGAATATAGAACTATCCTAAGACCCAGCAATTGCACTACTGGGTATTTATCCCAGAGGTACAAATGTGGTCCCTGCACCCCAATGTTTATAGCAGCAATGTCCAAAATAGCCAAACTGTGGAAAGAGCTCAGATGTCCACCCACCGATGAATGGATGAAGAAGATGTGGTATGTTTATACCATGGAATACTACACAGCCATCAAAAATGAAATCTTCCCATTTGCAACAACGTGGATGGAGCTAGAGGGTATTATGCCAAGCAAAATAAGTCAATCAGAAAAAGACAATTATTATATGATTTCACTCGTATGTGGAATTTAAGAAACAGTACAGGAGCATAGGGGAAGAGAGGAAAAAATGAAACAAGATGAAACCAGAGAGGGGACAAACCATAAGAGACTCTTAATCTTAGGAAACAAGCTGAGGGTTGCTGGAGTGGAGGGGATGGGAGGGATGGTGTGACTGGGTGATGGACATTGAGGAGGGTATGTGCTATAGTGAGTGCTGAGAATTATGTAAGACTGATGAATCATGACCTGTGCCCCTGAAACAAATAATGCATTATACGTTAATTAATTGAATTTAAATTAAAAAAGAATAGAACTTTAAAAAAGGAAGAAATAAAAAGCTCCTCTGTCACTGCTGAAAGAGATCTTCCCTGGGTGGGTCCAGGAGCAGCCAGAGAAATCTGGTGGACAGAGATGTTCATCCTCTGAATCAGGTAATTGCAGGAGGTGACCTCATAAAAAGTAAACATGTGTTTACTAACAAAAATGCTTCCATCCATGTCACCCATACTCATCAGATTAAAAGTGGAGAAATGAGAGAAGCTTATGTGGTATTTATGTATATATAAGTTGGTCTGGTTTGGAGAGCAATTTGACAGTGTCCATTAAAACTAAAAATATGGGGGCGCCTGGCTCAGTTGGTTAGGCGACTGCCTTCAGCTCAGGTCATGATCCCAGAGACCTGAGATCGAGCCCCACATCGGGCTCCCTGCTTGGTGGGAAGCCTGCTTCTCCCTCTGTCACTCTCCCTGCTTGTGTTCCCTCTCTCGCTGTGTTTCTCTCTGTCAAATAAATAAATCTTAAAGAAAAAAAAAACAAACTAAAAATATGTGTGCCCTTTGACCCAGAGAGTCCCCTTCCAGGTATTGATCCTAGACAAACACCAGCATCTGCGCACAAAGGGACATTTCAGGTATGCCCATCATAGCTGCAGAATACCCCATTATCCATCAATAGGGAAGTGATGATGAAAGTTATGGTGCCTTCATACTCCGGAAAGCTACATAACAACAGTGAAAGGGCATTAGGTTGGTCCAACATGTTGAAAAACACTAAAGGTCAGAAAGGGGAAAAGCTAACAATTAAAACAAAACCAAAACAAGACAGAACAATACTTGATGTTTGGCCCATCTTTATTTTAAGACCAAAAATATACCAAAGACCCAAAGCAAAATTGTGTTCCTTTGTATGTATGTAAAGGCAAAGAACAATGTGGAAAGCCCCAAAAGATGGTTCAGTGTGGTTACTCTGGGTAAGTAGAGTATGATCATTGAGCAGGAGTTTGTTCATTTATTTCTTGCTTTCTTTGAAAAAAGACTTTATTTATTTGAGAAAGAGAGAGAGAGTGGGCATGAGCAGGGGGAGGGGCAGAGGGAGAGGGAAAAAAAGAAAATCTCAATCAGACTCCCCACTGGGTGCAGAGCCTGACGCAGGGCTCAAGACCAGAACCGTGAGATCATGCCCTTTGTCAGACACTTAACCAACTGAGCCACCCAGAAGCCCCTGAGAAGGAGTTTCAGGAGACTTTCTCTTTGAGTTTTTTGGTTTGATTAAGAAAAAAATGAATATATATGTATATAAAATATGGTGGTGATATTCATCTATTTTATCTTTTAAAAATATCTTTTAAAATTATTTTAAGAGAAGTTCTGGGTTTACAACAAAATTAAGAAGAAGGTACATATATTCCTTTCCCCAGCCCACACACAATCTCCCCCATTGTCAACACCACTTTCTAGAATGGCACTTTTTTTTTAAACTAAGGATGAACCTACACTGACACATCATGATCACCCAAAGTGCATATTTTATCTTAGGGTTCAGTCTCAGTGTTGTGTCGTACGTTCTAGGGGTTTAGACAGTGTATAATGACACGTAGCCATCCGTACGTCAGATACGGAGTATTGTCACTGCCCTAAAAGTCCTCTGTGCTTCACCCATCCATCTCTTCCCTCTCTCCTCCCTAAGCCTGGCAATCATTGAGCTTTTTAATATCTCCATAGTTTTGCCTTTTCCAGAATGTCATACAGCTTGAATCTTACAGTGTGTAGCCTTCTCAGATTGGCTTCTCTCACTTAGTGATATGCATTTAAGATCCCTCCATGTGTGCATGGCTTGGTAGCTCGTGTGTGTGTGTGTGAGTGCTGAGTAACATTGCTTTGTCTGATGTGCACACAGTTTATTTATCCATTCACCTGCAGAAGGACATCTTGGTTGCATATATCTGTTTTTTAAAGGAAAAAATAGTGTAATTTACATTCTTGGAAGTCCCTTCTGGATGTGATGGGACAGACAGGGCAGAGGGGTACACCCTGCCTACTGTACAAAGTCTGTGGTCATGTTGCTCCCTGGAAAACTCTGAAGGAGGCCACCGTTTCTCTTTGCCTGTCTCCGGGAGCAGTAAGTCCGTTCTCTTAGGAGGATTGGTCTCTTCTGTGGAGATGTGGAGGCTGCGAATGACTCTGGGGAGCTGCCTCTCAGCCTGTCACTAGCTTCACTCAGGAAGGGGCCGCTCTAAAGCCCCCAGTCTTTCCGCTATGCCATGTAGCCTCTTAGACTGATTATCCTCTCTCTGGTTATTTCAGAATTTTAGGCAACAAAGCCCAATGTTGGTAACAAGTAAAGCTCCAAAGCTCAGCAGCTTGACCCTACTAAGATTTCTCTCTTTCCCCCAACATTCCGATGTGAGTAGAGTGAATCTTCAGGGTATCCCTCTTCCTGATGGTGATTCAGGGTCCAGGATGTTCTTGTCTTGTGGCTATGCCAAGACATCGCATGTCTTCTGTGATCACTGCAACCTGGGAAGAGAAAGCTGGAGGGCCACACAGGGGCTTTGATCTCTAGGTTTGGAAATGCGAAAGTCTCTTTCTCCCATATCCTGCTGCTCGGAACCAGTCACAGGGCTCCAAACTAAATGAAAGGGAATCTGGAAAAGGTGGGGGAGCCCATGGCTACTTAGCGAGAATTTAATGTCTTTGTGAGAAGGGGAGAAAATAAAAAAATACACGAACCAGGAACTGCAGCAAATGTTATCTCTGTAAAAGTGGCCAACTTAGGAGGCTGCTCAGTAGCTCATGGCTTCCTTGAGGGCAGGGATCCTCTTGTTAATTTCTTCGTGTCCCAGTCCTGTTGAATAAAACAACAGCACACCTTTGCAGATATGACTACATGATGTTAGCCAAATTGAGCTACCATCCTTAACCAAAATCTTTTTGTGTACC
This sequence comes from Spilogale gracilis, assembly GCA_004023965.1. Classification (NCBI taxonomy): domain Eukaryota; kingdom Metazoa; phylum Chordata; class Mammalia; order Carnivora; family Mephitidae; genus Spilogale; species Spilogale gracilis. The sequence continues at coordinate 87,482 of PITA01003383.1, forward strand.
TTCTCCCTGGAGATTTTCCTATTCAGCCAGTTCAAAAATTGCACAAGGAAATCAACTGTGTTTCATTTCTTTTCTTTTTTGTTCCCTGCACCTCCAAGTTAGATCTTTGAAAAGACTTCAGAGTAAGAGAAGCTGGTGATATTGGTTAAGACAAAGTGAGCAAAGGCACCGATAAATATGAGTGAAGAGTGGGACATCACTATAGATATACAGAGATTAAAGAAATAATAAGAAAACATTCACTTTATCTTATTACATTTCTTTAAAGGCTCAGCTGTTTCATTTGTTTTTAAAAAGCAAAAAGCCATTACCTAGTGTGAGTGATCATCACATTCTCTGCTAGACTTGACCTGTGGCTATTTCTTTAAAAAAGTTAATTTTATTGTCAAAAGAAGGTATGTTGAATTTTAGAAAGATGTATTTCAGGCTCTGAAGACAGTCTCCAAAGAAGTATGGGACCATGATTATTTAGTGTGTCATTTGTACATAGTCTCCTTAGGGTCCAAGTTTGAAAGATGACCCTGCTCTTAGAGGCTTAAGGTCCCGTAGGTTTGTTTTTAAAAATGACTTGTCCTCATTAACCTTTGATTACACATCGAATAACCTTGGATTGAACTCACTCCATTTCCTTGGCTGATAATGTGGCTTTGTAGGTTGAGCAAAGTGGAGGGACTTAGATCCAAGAAGGGATGGTTCTTGTTCTGAAGAAATCAATCAGAAATGCCACTGCTCCAAAGATGGGATGATCGGGGTAGAATCAGCCTTGATAGATGTGTGCTGTCTTCCTTTAGGGAAGTCCTTCTTATAGCAATAGACCGCCAGGCCCTTCTTACCTCCCTCTGGTTCAGTCCCTCCTTCCCCAACAGCTTCGTAGATGTGACAACCCCACCCTACTACTGTCCTGTCCCTATTCCATCCTTAGACCCCCACCCCTACCAGATTCATCTTCCTAAAAATCCTCTCTGATCATGCCATGCTTAGAGAAAGAACCATTGGAAGCTCTTTGTTGCCCCCAAGTTCAAATTTAAAAGCCTCAGCTTGGCTTTCAAAGCCAGCTAAAATGGCCCCACCCTGCACGGCCAATGTTACTTCACGGCCAATGTTACTTTCCTTTGCTGCCTGACACACACCCTTGTCCCCAGGCATGTCTGTCTCCTCCACATCCCATAAACATGCCGTCCTTATTTTGTTTTTTTCTGTGCATTTGTTCACATTACTCCTTGAGCCTGGAATGTAGCCTCCAGTCCACGTCATAGGAATGCTTGACTTTATGCAGTGAAGGGATTCCTGTTTGTTATCTGAAGGATATGTGCTTGTGTGTGAAAAGTGAATCCTGCTTCCGTTGTGCCGAATGTTACGGCTTTGGAAGTTCATCTTGATGTGTGATTGGCGGTGGGCCCATCCTTCGTTTTATATTTTTCTGCCTCTTAGCTGCTGCCAATCTATAAGCCAACACTTAAATCCATCAAGGAAATTCCTTTAATAAAAGCATCATCTATTAGAAAATGAGGAAGTACTCTTGCATTTTAAAAATTTATTGTTAAGCCTTAGATTATTGCAAACATTTCTTCAAATGGGGCCTGCTTGTATGCATCAAATAACTCCTTCCCAATTTGGGATTCCAGAGTAACATATACCAAAAGCATCACGAGGGTTCATGTCAGTATGCCTTTAGAACATTTCTCTTTTCAGTTAACTCCTACTGTGCAGGCTTAGCCTTCAGAAAACTCGTATATCTGGTATACCTCAGCGGGCTGGCCAGATGAGCTTACTAGACTGTTTTGTTTTGTTTTGTCTTGACAGGAAAATCTTGCTTGACTAGACATTTTGGAATTGAATATTCATCTCTTGGCCATTGATAAAAAAAGGTCACTTTGTTCCCCTAAGACATTGTACTGGCTGTAGCAAAGGGGAGCAGTCTGATGGGAGAGGAAGTCCGAACTTGATGTGTGGATGATTCTTGGGGCCAGTTTGGGGCATGCCCGTGATACTCAGGCTTCTGACTTGGTTCCTTGGGAATAAGTTCCAAAATCTTCTGGGGGTGGGGGCTGAGAGAAGAAGGAAGAAGGCAAGAGTGGTTTGGTCTCCATGTAGCAGTGCCCTCAGTGAGTATCGCTCTTGTCTTGTGACCCAACATAAATTGTCAGGCTGGAAAGGGTACACCTTCTCACTGATTCCAGTAGAAAGAGAGAATATGATAAACTGCATTTTCCAAAAATGATCGCATCTCCCTTTCCACACGCTTGTCTTGTGATGGGGCCAATGCTTTTCTCATCGAGAGGCCGAGGCTGTGTTCTCTCCTCTTGAACCTGGGAGGGTTGTGACCATAGTAGATGTCATGGCATGTGACTTTCAAGGCTTGGTTCTTTGGGAAGGCTCACTTTTGGAACCCAGCCTCCATGGTGTGAGGAAGTACAAGCAGCCACCCGGAGAGGCTGCGTTGGGGGGTGTTTCTGCGGACAGTCACTGCTGAGGTCCCAGTCTACCTCTAGCATCAAAGCCAAATGTCAGACACGTGAATGAGTGAGCCTCAAGGTGGTCGCAGCCCCTGCCTCCAGCAGAGATCAGCTCCAGCAGAGATCCTCCCAGCCGGGGCCCTAGATGGCATGGAGCAGCAGACTCTGCTCATTTTGGATTTCTGATTGGGAGAATCCATGGGTATAATAAAACTCCCGGGTTTTTAAAACATCGCTAAGCTTGGTAGCAGTAGTAGCTTGAATAGACACCTACTTCTCTCAGGCATTCAGGGGGCAATGAGGGGCTCTCCAAGGAGTGAGACCAGCAGTTTCAGTGATGTCTGGATTCTCTGAGCTCCCCAAATCATCTAGGACCTACCCTTATGACCTGGAATAAAAGAAAATGAGAACAATTCGTGAGAGCACTGTGACCCTAACCTCTTAGTCTAGAGAGGGCAGTTGGGTGAGGTTATAGTCTCGCTTATCTCCCTCAGAAGCAAGAGCCGGGGAGAGTGTCCTCACTTCCCGACCCTAGGATGTTCCAGGCTGGAGATGTTGTGCACCCCAGTTGCCTCTGTCCTGTTTAGGGCGGAAACAGAGAGGCTTGAGTGCCCTCCCCTTATTGCTAGGACAGCCAAGGGAGTAAAACCTCGCTAACTATTTAAAACTTTACTTGACACTTGTGACTCCCTCTGGAAAATTCTAAGTAGCTAATATAGGGAGAGAAAAGAAACTGGCCTTAACTACCCATGGCGCTGAGATGCCTCTTTTAGACTGGGCACTTCCTTCTCTAGGAAGGATGGAGGGTTATGCAGAATTAGCTTGGGTGCACCTCGAAGAAGCCAGGGCCCTTGGTCTCCACTGCCCACCCCCCCAGCTCTCTCACTCTATCACTTCCAAACATATCACCTGGACTGGAGCAGGGCAAGCATTATGAAATGGAACTCTCCCAAATGAGATGTCACTGCTCTTGGAAGTTTCAAGAGTCAGCTCAGGTACCAATTCTAAATGGAGAGAAACCCATTGTCAGTGTTTGATGTGTATCTTCCAAAAACATTGCCCCTGTTTCTTTCTTCCTCCCTCCCTCCCCACCATCTTCTATAACTGCAGTGATAGGGAACATACAATTTTGCATTCAGCTTTTGATTTCTTTCTTTCTTCCCTCCCTCCCTTCCCTCCTTTCTTCCTCCCTCCCCTCCCTCCCTCTCTTCCTTCCTTCCTTCCTTCCTTCCTTCCTTCCTTCCTTCCTTCCTTCCTTTCCATGATTTCAGATGCACTTGCCTGGTTGTGACATAATTTCAAACCTTAGTAATGATAATAAGAATAATAGTAACAACTCCATTCATTGCACATTGTGCTGGGGGCCAGACATGGTGCCTGGATCTCTACATAGAGTCTCTCAACTAATCTTTACAGCTGGCCAAGTGGTTGCATCAGTTCTGTTACAAACTGAGAAACTGAGGCTCAGGGAGTTTAAGCAGTTTGTCAGCAGTAACCAGCTGATAGAGATCAGATTGGTCCCTCTGATTTCAAAATCTATATTCCTGCTTTTTCCTTTTTTTTTTTTTTTTTTTTTTTTTACTATACCGCTTCCCATCATTCGAAGTAACCTCACCACACTTACTTACTCTTTTGTCATAATTTGTTTCACCATTCTGCTATTTTGGGTCATTTAAGATATTTACTAATTTTGGGTATTATAAACAATGAGGCAAGGAACATCACTGTGCTAACAGACTCTCCCCCTATTTTTGGATTATCACCTTGGAATAGAGTCCCAGAAGTGGAATTACTGGGTTAAAGGGTAGGACTGTGTTTATGGCTTTTGATACTTATTGCCAAATTGCTTTCCCGGAGGACTATGTTTAGCGTAAGGGGCTCACTTTATAGGCCCAGGGGAGTTACCACTCTCCTTCAGGCTGTCGGGTTGCCCTGTAGCCACTAGAGGGCGGGAAAGGCTATTGCTCAAGTGTCAAGAGCCAGGTCCCCTCTAGGAAATCCCCCAATTTGCTTCAGGAACCTTCAGAGTTACCTGGGAGGGAAGAGGGAGGGGGAATGCTTAGTTAGTTAGAAGCTCAATGCTTTAAGGGACTGACTCTTTTGGAAATGCATTGAAGGCGGGATGGTTTGTGATCTGGAGTCTAGGAGAGAGGAGTAAACAGTGCCAGAGACCCAGGAGTTGAGGTTGGCCATGCCACTTCCGGCTCAGAAAAGTTGGGTAACACCCTTCCCTGCATGTCTCTGTCTAGGGACTTTGACCCCTAAATCTCAGTGTCAGTCAGACTGGTAGCCACTCTGAGCTCCTCCAGTGGAGATAACGTGTCCTGCTCATCCTTGTCACATCCACAATGGCCAGAGCTTAATAAGAGTGAGGTACACAATGGCTGAGTTAATAGATGAAATGGGACAAGAAATCAAGAGTGGGCATGGGGAAGTGAGTATATAGTATGGCCCTGGCTGCCAGTCCCCACAGATGGTTTATTGACTCTAAGATGTTGAAGATGGAAGGATACTTAGAGGTCATCTTATCCACATTCCTTGAAAAAAAAAAAAAGAGAGAGAGAGAGACCTAAGCAGTTATAACTATGCTAAGGCCTCCGTATCCATGTGCTCATTTAACCAATATTGTACCTCTGTAGTGTGCTGGGCTCTGCACTTGGCATGGGGGACAGGGAGATAATGGTGAAAAGTCCTCGCCTTCGAGGAGCATAGAGTCTATGCAGGGAGGTGCAATGTCTGTATATGGACCACCAGAAAAGACTGGGTCTTCTGTGCGGGGAAGCTAAGGAAGGCACATAAAGTTGGCAAGACTGGTTGACCTCAGCTGTTCCTAGCGAAGCACTTCTTAAAATATATAATTTCTTGGAACATTAATTCAGCTGGAGATTTAAAGAATATCAACTAAAAAGGGATTTGGTAGTTATATTAGTCAGTTATAGCTGCACTAATGCTGGGTAACAGACCACCCAAAGCTCAGCCATTAACAATAACACTTATTATTTGTTCTTGACTTTTTTGTAGGCCCGTGGAGTAACTGGGGCACCTCTGCTCCACAAGCCTTTGATTCATCTGGGATCAGAAGGTGACTCAGGGCAAGGTCTTCCCTTGGAGGTGGAAGGACAAGAGGGCAAGCTTACCTCCGTAAGTATATTTCGAGCCTTTTCTTGCATCATGGCTACTAACATCCCATTGGCCAGACCAAGTCACATGGCCAAGCTCAATGTTAATCAGGCGAGGAAGTTTATGCCATCTCTAGTGGCCAGAACTGCAAAGTCACAGTAAAGAGCGTGCATACAAAGACAAGTGAAGAATTGGGAGCATGATGCAATCTACCACAGTTGGCCCGTTCATTTATGAAACCTGGTGGATCTGATTTCTTCATTGTAGGACCTCTCAGAGGCTCTATAGATGACTCAGTCTAAAGCCTTCACTTTAGAAGACGGGAACTTAAGTCCGGAAAGAAAGTAACTTGACCAGGATTTACTGCTACTCGGTAGCCTGCAGAGGGACTACAGACCTTGTGACCAGCAAGGTGCAGCTCTTTCCCTAACCCTCCGCCACAAATGTGTCCTGGCTACTCTGGGCGAGACAGAGCTGAAGAGGCGGCTAAGCAGCTTCGCATAGACGAGGCTGAAACAGTGTTCGAGGGAACCCCCTGCAACATGACTGTGGGTGGCGCGGGGATGCCAGAGTCAGGCCCAGCCTGGAGGGAAACTGTCAAGTGGACAAAGTTAAGGACACATACGGTGGAGCTAGGTTGTCTGGATAGTCCTGGGCATGTTATCTAGCAGCCTGCCTATGCCTCACTCATACAATAGCAGAGGCAGGCACACTTACCTCATGGGTTTGTTGAGTTAATAACTGTAAAGTGTTTAGAATGGGAACAAAAATGTAGTAAGCACTCAGCATAGGTTTGATACTCCTACTACTCCTACTAATTATTTAGCCTATCTCCTCTACCATGACTTTTCCTATTCCTGGGTTTTCCGACCTTACTAGGTCCCTTCCCAATGCCCCATTCCTTTTTTTTTTTTTTTTTAACTTGTGAAAAGATTTAGTATTTATCCAAGTGAATTTCATTCAGTTTGAGATCATTTTACACTTGAAGTGACCAAGTGTCTCCCTCTTCCTAACTGCATCAAAATGGCCAGATAAATGTGAGTTCAGATACAGACTACTGCAGGGTTACACATCTGAACTATGTCTAACGTTCAATCATCTACATATATATATATATATATATATATATATATATATATTTACACATACATATGGAGACAAATGCACAGAGCAGAAGTTACCCTTGGAGTGAGGAGTGAATGAAAAGTGCTTCTGATTCTATTGAAATGCATATATATCCAATACCCTATTCTTTTTGTTTGTTTGTTTTTTTCCCAATACCCCATTCTTGATATTAGTTAGTTACAGCTAGTCCCCATTAAGATACAGCAAGATAACAAGCATTATCTAATAGTAAGAGGGGGCACACTGGAAAAGTTCAGCCTCTGAAGGAGTGGCAGGACGTGGAGTTACATTTGGAAATGGGAATATCATCTGCTGCCATACTAAATCTCACTCTCTGGTTGACCATCCGTCTTTTTAGATATTTGGATGGAAATGGATTGAGTCTGACCAAGAGGAGTAATTCACCTAAGTCTGTGGTTCCTCATCCTGGGTACAGATTAGAACCCCAGGAAAGATTTAAACAGCAACAACAAGAAGCAGGGTGCTTGACCCCACTCGAGACCAGTTCCATCTGAATCTCTGGGGGCAGGCCCTGGGATCGGTGTGATTTTAACACTCCATGGGAGAGTCTAATATGCATCTAGATTTAACGGCCACAGACCTATGGCCTTGGATGGGCCCACTGACACTTGGTTTCAGACACAAGAGTGTCTGCCTCCTAGCCCTACCATTCATTAACTGGGTAACGTTTGGCAAAGAACTTCGTCTCTCCAAGCCCCAGTTGCCTTCCCTGTACAATGGGAATAATTGCTACCTTCCTGCAATTTTATAAGAAACCAATGAAAATCTATGGAATGCACCTTGTGTCTGTAGCTGGCCTGCAGAAAATGGGCGGCAGTCCGTAAGCGCAGTGCTGGAGAGCAGGACCGTCTGCCCTCCTCAGGCCTAAGTCCTTGGCAAGAAGAAGGTCTGAGACCTGAGGGGAGACTTGCTCCAGGAATACTCTGTCCATTTACTGATCAAAAGCAGCCGGTCTGGGCCAGAGCGAGGGCCAAACCCAGGCTTCTGATTGCCAAGTCTTGTGCCCACAGGGCGGGGGCAGCCTTGGGAGGACCGCCTCTTCCAATTTAAGTCACATGGCACTGCTGTACAGGCCAGCTGTGGCCCTGCCTGCCACCCCCTCACCCCTGCCCTTAGGCTGGGGACAGAGATGCCAGGAGGAGCTCATGCTGTCTGCCCTGCCAGCTTGCCACTTTAGACCTGACCACAGCTGCCAACAGCCCAGTTGGGCCGGAGGCAGGGAGGCAGTGAGCAAGGAATGGGTACTATTTTGAGCAGAGGTGTCAGGTAATGTCTAAGTGGTAGTCTGGTAGGTTCCTCTAGGTGGCAAGAGGCCTGGATTCTGGCTAGGTTCATGCTTAGTGTGTAAAAACACCCGGGCTTTTGTTCTGAGAAAACGGATTTCTCTGGTCTCAGCGTCTCCCACCCAGAGGTAGATGGCTCAGAAATAGCATCGGGATCGTGATCTCAGCAGTTAACAAACCTTTGCTTGAGAACCGCTCCCTGCGCTACTTTGTCCTGTCTTCTGCTTAGTGCCACTGGTCGAGGACATTCTGCACGTTTGACCTTTTGTAGTTTGTGTTTAGGAAGCAGTAGGTTTCCTGAAATATGTTCAGCTTACATGTCTCACAGGGAGGTGTGGTTCCAATGGGGAGCCTTGGCTGACCTGTGAACTCTTGGGAGAGTTAGGTGTTGTCATGCCCCTTCTTTGGATGAAGAAACCAAGGCTCAGAAACACAAGTTAATAACATCCAGAGGAGGCAGCAGTGAGATTTCAGGGAGGCCTTTTGAATACAACCTGTAATCTTTCCATAGTTAATGAGCGGAAAAAAAGGAAATTAGTGTTAATAAACTAGTTTTAAAAACATAAAAAATAGGGGCACCTGGGTGGCTCAGTTGGTTAAGCATCTGCTTTTAGCTCAGGTCATGATCCAAGGGTTCTGGGATCAAGTCCCGCTTTGGGCTCCTTGCTTAGCAGGGAGCCTGCTTTTCCCTCTGCCTGTTGCTCCCCTTTCTTGTGATCTCTATCTCTCTCTCTCTGACAAATAAATGAAATCTTAAAAAATATATAAAAAATAAAATCTAAATTTTGAAAGTGAAGTTTTCTCTTAGGAGTGGGTGCAAATGAAGGTTTGAGAACAGAGAGTCAAAATACGTTTCTTAGAAGTCATGTCAACAATACTTTTCTGTGTGAGTGGAATGGGCACCAGCCTCACTAAATTGTATACAAAGAGAAAGATGTAAAAATGCTTTATAAACCAAGGGGCCATGCAAGTGTTTGGGAGCGTTCATCATTAAGCTGGGGTTCATAGACCCTTGGGCACCTTTGGATGAGTAATTGACCACAAGACCCGCCTACATTTGCAAGCAGAATGTTGTGTGTGCATGCCTACCTGATTTTCTGCAGGGGGAGGGTACAAAGCTTTCACCGGATTCTTATGATGAAATATATGTTTGACTCAAAAATGATCGAACACCACTATTCTTGCTCAACCCATTATGTCATTTGCTGGTGAGAAGAACTAAGTAATAATTTCAGGGTCTGAAGAGCCACCTACATTCTCTGCAAATATCTTTCCATGTTACAGCAACTCAGGGAAGAGATAAAAGAAAACTAACCAGGGAAAGAAAGATGAAGTAAAGATGCCCTTTTCCCAGTGGCCATGGGCCTTGGAATTCGTCCTGGGGTTAGTTCACCTATCCAGCTGGACAGAGAGAGGAATACTGAGGCTTCTTCCTAGGAAGGCACTGTTTCCTGAGCGCACAGCAAGAACACCATCCCTTTCAACATGATGAAGTGGGATTGTTTAGACAAATGCTTTCAAAGTCTTGAACTTGTGAGGTTTTGCTCTGAGTTCAGGAAATAACAGGATATAAATCCACCTGAATCATCTCAGCTCACGCAAATTCAGTGCCGGGCCACAATGGCTCTGGCTACGTCGTGTTCTTTTTGTGTAACGACTTTTGATGCTGTGGATTTGGGTGGATTAGACCATTTAGAGGAAAGAGGGGAATATTAATGTACAAAATTGTTAAATGTCAAATAAAATCCCTTAATAATGTGTGTGTTTAGGATGGGTATGCAGTAGGCACTTTGAAAACACTTCTAGCACCAGCTCAAACATTTAAGAAATCCATTTTGCAAGTTGAAACAAATAATCCTTCATCAATTATGCTGTACCTGTGCGACTCGGTAATTCTGCCCAGTCTCAGCTGGAGTAAAGGCCCGTTCCCTCTTTGCTGTCGGTAACATCAGCACACCTGATTCTTCATCCAACTGGCTGAATGCTTAAATCCCACAGATGAGCGTGCAGCTTGCAACCAAGAGCTGGTTTTCGGATTTCCCGCAAATTAATTACCCAAGCGGTTGATTTGACTTGTTCTAAAGGTGCATATGTGTTAGAAGATCTCACCTTGAAGATCCTACCTTTTGGTTTCATAAATGCCTGCAAATACCGGCCTGGGATTTACAATAATTTGGAGGTGGGGCAGCTATTGAAAAGGGTCACGGAAGAAGCTGAAAGTAGTAATGTGGATGTGATCATTTTTTCCCTGTTATATCATCTCATGTCCTGTTATACTATAATATTATCTGTTCTCACTAGGGCAGACTGAAAACATGACCATTTTTTCATTTAGGGATTCAGAAAGAATGTCCTTCCATCATTAAGCTGGCATATGTGCGATCATCTATGATTCAGGAAAGATCCTGGTAAGTCCTCCAATAAAAGTGATAATGAAAGACTGTGGAATACAGATGGAAAGATACCATGTGTTCTCTGGACAGTCAGGTGGGTAGGTCATTAGGGCAAGCATCTTGGAGGTGATAGCTTTAGTAAAAGCTGTGATAGAGGTAAACAGTCAAAAAATAGCTCAATTCCCGCCCTGTAGTACATGTTGGTTAAGTGTTGGCTAATCTCATTGAAAAAGCAACAGGACTACGCTAGAAACCCTATAGAGGAAGAAAGAGAAGAATCACTCACAGTTCCATACCATCAGTGTGAGCTTTACTGGCCTTTTGGGGCATTTCTTGCCAGCCTCTCCCTTGGGTACAGCTTCTCCATAGCTACTCTTGTCATGTTATCATCGAAAGCATACATTCTTGCATTCCTTGTTAAAAACAAATCATTTGGAAGCATTTTTCCATGTTGTCACAGAATGGGCAGTCTTAAACCAGGTGGAGGTGGGGGAATGCGCATTCTAAGGGAAGGACAGAGTGAAGGTGAAGTCCCCGTAGTCAGAAGCAGCACGTGGGCAGTGAGTCCACTGTGGCTGCGCCTTGGATTTTCTGGAGAGCCTGGAATGCTGTGTAAAGGAGCTGGGGTTTTGTCATAGAGGTGATGGGGCGCCATTGGAGGTTCTGGACAAGATGGTGGCATGAGTAGAGTTTGATCCTCTCTAGACCTGGCTTTGGAAATTCTGGGGTTCCCAAGGGGGGGACTTGGGAATTTCAGGGGTCTCTTATGCAGATGAGTAAACAATCAGCAATTGATACAAAGAACAAACTCTTTAGCATCTGAATGAAAATGCTAATGGATTCTCTAAGTACAACTTGGTATGAGTTGACCATAGGATGGGCCTGCTCATCATAAGCCTTGGTTTGAGAAGCTTTACACTTGATTCACATTTGTTTTCAGCCATCTCAGAACTTCCCTCTGCTTCTCCTTGCCAAGCTTGATCTTCCAGTTCACAGATGGCAAATAAGCTTTGACATAGTTCACATCTCCAATGGCTGGCTGCTGATTTCCTAGGAACTGTTTTGAGAAGGACTCTGAGGGATGCCTGGACTTAGCGGGAGAGAGGCCATTGGTGTAGGAAGAAGCATCAGCACGTATGTCCTGTATTTGCCATCCTTATTCTCCCTCAAATGTTCACCTTCTCTGTCTTATATTTAATTTTACTATGGCCCACATTGATATAGCAGAGCCAAACCAACTGGGGTTTAAAGAAAGAAGCAGAGAAGAAAACACCTACTAGCCAATATCTCCATAAGGTATTGATCCATTGACTTAGGTCCATCCATCATCCATCTACATCATTGAACCATTCATCCATTTCATGAATTCGGTATTTACAATGGGCCAAGCAGCATTCTGGGGAAACACATTCTTGTCTCCAGAATTCAGAATTCAGTAAGGCAGCAGCTGAAGAGATGGGTTAGTGTAGTACAGTGTGTTCCGAGCTAGGCCAGAGGTCTGAACAAATGCCATGGCATAGAGGCAGAACTCACTTGGCTCTATTGGGGGACAGGAAAGGTGGTGGAGGCAGAGCTCAGACCTCTGTGGGGACGAGAATCAGGCCTTTTGTTCGTCATTGCATCCCCAGCACATCTCATAGTACCTGGAGCAGAGCAGTTGTTCTGTAGATTTTTTGTTGAACGAATGGGGTTGTCCAAGGAGTGGAAGTTACTCCCAAAGGTCCTCTAGGCCATCCACCTGCCTCTGGGCCGGGCCACACCTAAATGATCCCCAGTGCTATTTCGGGTGTGGTTATTCTTAGCGGGCCCCTTTGACAGCTGGAAGGAGTCAGAGAAGCAGCTTCTCCTCCAAGGCTTTTGTGCTACGGAGCTGCATTCAGGAAGAGCTCTATTGGGTGGAAACAAGAGCTGGGAGGAGAGAGAGAGGCAAGTGGGTCCCAAGCCTGGAGCTTGGTTGGAGGGAAATCCAGGTGGGCAGTCTCCTCTTCCTGGGTGATCAGGAGGTGAAACTCAGGAGCTCATCTTCAGGAGAGGCCTGGGGACTTGGTAATTGAGGCCCCTGGGGGACTGGGGCATTGCTGGACCCTAGCCTGGGGAGCTGCCAAGGAGGAAAAGGAATTTTCAGGGGCCTCACCCACTGGGGCAGAGGTGTCCTGAAATATGCAGTTTCAGTCCCCATGCTCCCTGCCCCCATCTCTGCCAAACACTCTGCGGAAAGCAGAGTTTGAGGCTGTGGCTCCATAAGGAGATCTTTTCTTCCAGTGCCTGTTTTTTCCAGGGTATTTCTCAGTGGCTGGGGAGTGTCGGGGCCTAACACAGTCAGGCTGTACCAGGAGCCAGAGCCCAGAGTATTCTAATCTCATGGGGAGATAGGAAGAAATGATTAGTACGCATTGAATGGCTCTGCTGTGAGCATTCTGAGCTGGACTGGTCCTGGGGAAAATCAAGGGCAAATTCTAATCTCATTTTCAGGTAGGGGAAGGGTAGAGAAGTGACTTTCTGGGGCAGTTTCTTGAAAAACAGGCATAAACAGGGAACAATGGTACCATTCCTTTCTGACCTACTCAACCTGGTGCTTGATACGAAATGAGTGGTGTGTGTGTGTATGTGTGTGTGTGTGTGTGTGTGTGTGTGAGAGAGAGAGAGAGAGAGAGAGAGAGAGAGAGACTAAGTATAACCTTGTGAACCCTCTTAGGAGGCTAAAGCTTGCTCCCAAATCCCCCCTGCATAGGGCTGGATTTGCCCCTTTTTTTCCTTATAAAAACCTGTGTTTTCTAACTGTAATACAAAACGTGGTCCAGTGGAACCACCCCTGAGCTTCGGAGCCCCTTGATGACCACCCAGTCCCTACCCCTGACTCCCTACTGCCCCATCTCTTGCCACCCAAAGCTCTTTCACTGAAAAATGAAAGTTATAGAACAGGACTCGAGGGAGACCCTGGGGGAGGAGACAAAGGGGTGACCACTGGCTGAAGGCCCACAGCCTGGGAGGGTGGGAGCGAAGAGACAGCTGGTACTGGATCTGGCAAACATTACCGAACAAGGACCATGTACCTTCAATGGTGTCACAACCTGTGGGCACTGCAGATAAGAGGGAGATGCTGTCTCCGCCCACGAAGAATTTCTGAGACTCTTCATCTCATTGACTCTCTGTGGAAGGTCATTAGAGACTTAGTCAGATGCACCTGCTTTGGAGATGATGCCAGCTGATACCACGTACTTTCTTTGTATGAGTCTGACAGCATGCATACAGTAGCAATTGTCAAGGCTGGCATTTCCAAAGAGCTAAAAGCCTCCTGGACAGATCCACCCATGTCTGGACTACTCACAACAGATGCTTAGACTTATTGCATCTACCCTATCTTTGCTCTTGAAATGGCACTGGACCTATGCTGGCTTTGCCTCTCACTCTGTGACCATGGGAAAAGCACTTTTCCTCTTTGGGTTCAGGTCCCCTCTTGGTATTCGGTTGAACCATATGAAATTGTTATTTTTTTTAGATCATTGAAAGGAAGAGGCTGATCTGCTTTTAGTCCCTTTGATCCCTCACATTTGAGACTTCCAGATAATGCCCATGTCCTTTGCCCTCTGTCCTCCACACAGTGGGTTTTCTACGACTTATCACTTGCCTATCACTGCACTGTGGCCTGGCCCTGGTAAGATGCCCTTACTATCATGACTGCCTGCAGGCAGCTTGTTCTCTGGGATTAGGGGGCACATTCTGTTTTCTGGACTTAAAATGTTCTTTTTTTTTTTTTAAATTTTGTTTGTCAGAGAGAGAGAATGCACAAGTAGAGGGGAGCAGCAGGCAGAGGGAGAATCAGGCTCCCCACTGAGCAGGGAGCCCTGTGCGAGGCTCAGTCCCAGGACCCTGTGATCATGACCTGAGCCAAAGGCAGATACTTAACTGACTGAGCCACTCAGGCGTCCCTGGACTTAAAATGTTCTTATTAAAAAAATAAAACAATAAAATGCTCTTATTATACGTCCCCTATGCTGAAGGACTTCGTGCTCTTCAGTGCTAGCTCCATGTTACCTGCCTTAGGTACTGCCTTGGGCTCTCTCAACCAGAAATAATTTCTCCTTCATGCTCCATGAGAGCTTTTCATAGTTTTTGTAACATTTCTTTCTTTTTTTTTTTTTTAAAGATTTTTATTTATTTATTTGACAGAGAGAGAGATCACAAGTAGACAGAGAGAGAGGGGGAAGCAGGCTCCCTGCTGAGCAAAGAGCCCGATGTGGGCCTCCATCCCAGGACCCTGAGATCATGACCTGAGCTGAAGGCAGAGGCTTTAACCCACTGAGCCACCCAGGCACCTGTAACATTTTTTCTTATTCTAATTGTCCATTAGATAGTATTTGGAGGTAGAAAAAAATGTAAAGAGGGAAATAAACTTCATGTGCAATCTACCATCATCCACTGTTAACATTTGATACATTTCCTTCTAGTCTCTTCTTTATGCATACATTAAGTATATTTTTTCTTTTTTCTTTTCATTATTTACTTATTTATTTGAGAGAGGGCAAGAGAGAGCATGTAGGTGCATGTGAGTGGGGAGAGGGGCAGAAGGAGAGAGAGAATCTTAAGCAAACTCCCCGCCGAGTGTGGAGCCCAACATGGGGCTTGATCCCAGGACCCTGAGATCTTGACCTGAGCCAAAATCAAGAGTCTGTCACTTAAATGACTGAGCCACCAAGGAGCCCCCAATTAATTTTTTTCTAAACTTGCATAGTTCTTTATAGTAGATTGTATTTTTAAAATAGATTTTATTCTTTAGAGCAGTTTTGGGTTCATAACAAAGTTGAACAGAAGGTACAGATATTTCCCTTGTGCTCCCTGGCCCCCCAATATCCACCATTATCAGCATCCTGCACCAGAGAGGGATATTTGTTACAACTGGTGAGCCCATCGATACACCATAATCACCCAAAGTCCATAGTTTGCATTAGGGTTCACTCTTACTGGTGTGTGTTCTGTGGGCTTGGACAAATGCGTAATGACATGCATCCATCATTACAGCAATGTACAAAATTATTTCACTGTCCTCAAAATCTTCTGTGCTCTGCCTATTCATCCCTCTCTCCCCTAAGCCCTGGCCACCAGTGACCTTTGTATTGTGTCTTCCTTTTCCAGAATGTCATATAGTTGGAGTGAGACCATATGTAGCCTTCTCAGATTGGCTTTTTTCACTTAGTAGTATGCATTGATGATTCCTTTATGTCTTGGGCTGTCCGACTAGCTCAGCCAAAGGAGCATGTGACTCTTAATCTCTGGGTCATCAGTTTGAGTCTCCACGTTGGGTATAGAGATTACTTAAAACTAAAAATCTTTAAAAAAATAAAATATTCCCCTGTGTCTTTTCCTAGCAGTAGATTACATTTTGGGCTCTAATTCCTAATCCTTTCCTGTATCTACACCTTCAGTCATGTGACTTTGCAGTTCCTCCCACTAAAGGAGGGAATGGAGTATATATCCCCCCACACACTTATTTGGGTTTGACCATGTGACCTGTCTTGGCCAATGGATTTTTATTGTTTGTTTACTGTGTCAATGTGTAATAACCTTGTTATATTTATTCATGTGAATTATGATCTGTTTTTACTAGCTGAGTCACAGATTGAGACTACTAGAAGATATGGAGTGGATCTTATCTCTTTCCCCATAAACATTGGCAAAGAGCAAATGTTCAATAGGATGTCAGATAACTGTATTAGTTATCTATGCAGGTGTAAATTATCCCTAAACTTAGTGGTCAAAGCAAGACACAATTATTATCTCCTGGTTTCTGTGGAGCTGGGATCTGGGTGTGAGGCTTAGCTGTGTTCTCTGGCCCAGGGTCTCTGGTGCTAGGGGTAGAGCTGGGGCTACTCTCATCTCAAGACTCAACAGGGAAGGCTCTGCTTCTAGTCTCACTCAGGAGGTTGCTGGAAGGATGCATTTCCTCACTGGCTGATCACTGAAGGCTGCCCTTAGGGCAGTTTATAATATGGCAGCTGGTCTCCATAAGAGTAAGCAAGCAAACAGAAGAGAGTGAACAAGACAGAAGCCAGGATCTTTTGTAACCTAATCTTGGAAGGGACACCCCGATTCTACTTGTTGAAGAAAATTGCTAGGTCCAGCCCACATTCAAGGGGAGGGAATTTACCTGGGTATGAATACCAAGACGTGGGGACCATTGGGAGCTATCTTAGCAGCTGCCTACCACACTCACAGAGGGTAGAGTTGGTTTGTGTAACCTTGTGGATCCCTGTTTAATTCTTTGACAATGATAAAAAGAAATGGGAACATTGCCTATTTTGGATAGTTCACATGCTAGGTACCTGGACTATGAAGAGTTGACACACGCAGTCCAGTGAATCCCCTAATACAATGAATTAGATCAGTGTTCTTCATTGGGAGTCTGTGTGTACATAATTTTGTGTTTATATGCATTTTGGGTGTGGGGTAAAAATATTAGCCTTCATCATATTCTCTTCAGGTTTCTTGACCTCCAAAAGGGCACTACTCTGGAGAGTTAAAATAAAAGGTAGAGTAGAACAGGGTGGGGGAAATATTAAGACTCTAATTGCAAATGCAAGATCAGGCTACGGAAAGCTAAGCTGACAGCTCATTGGCCCATTGCCCTTGTGTGGTTTGGTTTTATGTCTGAGGGACTTTATGCCCTGCCTGACCCAACCTGGTCAGTTCATCTCTGACAGGCAGGAGCTGTTGTTGGAATATGCCAGAAAAGAAAGATGTGATGCATTAAGTTGTCTGAATGAATGTTGTTAGAAAAGATATTGAGTGTGTCTGGGTCCATGAGGCAGGAGGATGGAGTCGGGGGCTTAAGATGAAGGGTAAGCGGAGAATATTGCAGGGTGCCCTCTGGACAAATCCTCAGCCTCTTTAGCATGCTAGTGCTGTGGAGAGAGCTTTGGGTTGACTCAGGTTGACTGAGATTTGGATCCCAGCTGAGCCCCTTTCCAGCTAGAGGGGAGGTGACCTTGTACAAAATTTAATTCATAGGCCTGATGTGATACCGTTTGCTTGTTTAAACTTTCATTGTGTTCAAAGAGGATTCACGGTAGCATTTGGAAAATAAAAAAGATATAAACACAAAAGTATCTACCATCAGGCCCAGCATTTCTCTCCCCCTCCAACCATCTACTCACTGGTCCATGCATTAACCAACCTATCTCTCAAGCTGTTTGCTACCTTTCATCAATCCAGCTATCCACTCTCCCATCAATTCATCCATCCACCCACTCAATTACATGTCTGTCCACCTACACATGTGTTCATGCATCTAACCATTCATCCACCCTCCATCCATCCACCCATTCATCCATCCGTTGTCCATTTACCCACCCAGCTATATGTATATCCACACATGGTTGAAACTGTTCATCCCCCCAACTATCGTCCGTCCATCCGCCGGTCTGTCCATCCATCCATCCATCCATCCATCCATTCACTCACCCAACTACATGTATATCCACTTACACAAGGATCTATCCATCCATTCACTTCATTTCATCCATTAACCCTCCCAGCTACGTGTCCATTTATTTACAAATAAATTCATGCATCAAACCACTCATCGATGCACCCACCATCCAACCATCCATCCATCCATCCATCCATCCATCCATCCATCCTTCCATCCATCTGTAACAGCTGTTGAGCCCCTGTAGTATACCAGGAACTGGTACTGGCTGCCTTCATTGCCTTAGGTGGGGGAACAAGACAGCTATGGTCTCTGTTCTCATAAAGCTTATAATCAATTAAAAGTAATTCGGTATTTTTCATTTCTTCCATCTTTCCTTCCTTCCTCTCACCATCTGCCCTTCATCCTATTTTCCTCTCTCTCTGTCTTCAGGTCCTGTTTTAGGGAAAAACTGACTCCACCATGAGTTTAGAGGAAAAAACAAAGTTTTGGTAGACACCGTTTCATACAGAGAGACCATTGACCTTGATAGAGAGTGCAGTGTTCAGTTGACCCATTGAGCCCCACATGATGAAAATTAAGAACTTGTTTGAGCCACTGTGAGAGGCTAGGAAGGGTCCCTAAGATCCAGCACCAAGTCTCTCTATGTATTGTTCCTCTGGGATTGGCCTGACCCATAGGTGGGCAGGAAAATGCCTTTTGCCTTCTGTCGCCAGCACCCACTGTCCATCTATTCTTGGATGCCTGGATGGCCACCAAGTGAAGTGTCTTTCTTGAGCTTAAGGCTCTGATCTCTGTGAAAATGAAAATTTCTCTGTGGGAGGATCACAGTTTAAACAGGTACTAATCATTTACACTTGGTTGTGAATGAGTGTCACTTATTTTTTCAAAGAAATTGAATCAGCAGGTATTCATGAGACCAGATTGGGGGTGGGAAAAGTCTGTGGCAATGGCATATGTTTCCTGGATGGGGAATGAGGAGACACTGGTGATGGTTCTGCTGGTCCCTGTGTAGACTCCCGAGGCTCGCACAGGCAGCATCCACTCTGGGCTTCTGGAACTTGATGATCTGAAGTGTGTACAGAAAGTAGACACTGAGGGCTGGCTCTGTGGGCATGTGACCTGAGTGGCTGAATAGGGCCCCATGTTTGGTTTAATGCTCTCCTCTTGTCATCTTACAAAGAATGGATTTTGGCCACGGGGGTCCCACATTTTCATTTTGTGCTGTGCTGGCAAATTATGTAGCTGGTCTTGGTGGGGAAGTAGGACTCAGGGAAAGGGACCCAAGGACAAACACTGCTCACTGCAGAAGCTTGCCCCAGCTGCTGCTGCTCCCCATCCTTCAGATCCAGCTCAGGACTGGCCTCCTTGAGAAAGCCATTTCTGAATAAGCCCACCTGCCAGGATCACTCAACCTCTCCCAGGCATGTCTGCAGACAGCAGGCTCTGCTTGGCAGATCTTTTTGCTTATTAGCAGTGTTTAGAGAAGTCTGGGTGGGTACCCATTTCCTCACTAGCACCTCTAGAGGTGCCTCTTTCTATGAACTCTGTCCCACTGTATGGTGGGAAAAAAAATGCCTTTGGAATTACACGGGCCTCGGTTTGAGTTTTCTAGTTCACTTCTTACAAGCTGAGTGAGGAAAGGAAGATGGCAGCCTCTGAGAGCTTCAGGGTGCCTGCCTCCCTCCCACCTCCCTGGGTGGCTGTGAGGGCAGAGTGAGTTGCTGATGGAAGGTACTGGCAAATAGTAGGCATCAAATAAATGAAAGGGTCTTCTTGACTCAGAGCATCACATCCTCACCTATGAAGTGGAGAAATCACCCTTACTTCTAGGTGGTCAGGCACAAGTCATTTAGATAAAATATCAGCTAAAAATACCCAGACTCCCAGCAGCCCCTCCCCTCCTGGCAGCCGGAGAGCTGCACCCAGCGGGAGTCCTGTAGCCAGGCGGCATCTCTGGGGCGATGGGGCCTCGGTGAGTTTCTAGCTGCTGAGCCCTTTGAGGTTTGAGTTACATTTTCACTTGGCAGAGTTGGTTCTCAGATGCAAAGAGAAAATCTGTTGGGGAGGGGGGAGAGGACGGGGCAGGGGGTGTGGTGGGGAGAAAGAGAGAAGAGGCGGGAGGGCAAAAAAAAAAAAAAAGCTCCCATGGCTTTTCTGACTTGGAAGGGCTCTGTGGAGACTAGGGGGGATGCATGCAAATCAGAAACACATGCATGAGGCTTCCCTCCCAGCACATGCGCCTCTGGAGTGAGGGCACTGAGTCTAATATGCTGTCTTACGACTGGCCGGTCGGGATGGGGAGGGTGACATGGAGACAGAGCCTGCACCTGTGTCCTCTCATCCTATCCTGGGTGAAAGGGGAGAAGATGGGAGCAGTGGCTGGATCTATGTCTCTACTCTTAGATTCTGGAAGGTCTTGAGACCTCCTGGATCAGGGGAGCTTGATAGGGATGCTGAATATCTGGAAGCACCGGGCAGTGGAAAGAGCATGAGTTTTAAAGTCGACAGACTTAGTTGGCAGTCTGACCATGTCCCTCACTAGCTGTGTGACTGTGGTAAGTTACTTAAGTTCTCTGTGCCTGAATTTCCTTATCCCAAATATGAGGACCATGAGCACTATCCCAACAGGCTTTTGTGAGGATGAAACCGAATTTTGCATTTTACTTATCTGATGACTCACTGATTGGGTCCCCTATACTTCTTTTCTTTCCAGAAAGGATAAAGACTGCTTGCTCCCTCAAAGTAATATAGTACATTAAAGAACTCACAGCAAAAAGAAGAGAAGACTGGAACAGGATTATGGAGCTAGGGCAGTGTTAGTACACAAACATGCACAGCCTAGAGTCTTACATGATTATTAGACTTGGTTGGTAGATTTGTCTCTGAGCTTCTGGTTGGCCAAAGTAAAACAGAAAACATCATTTTTAAAATTCTTTTTGTGTATTTCAAAGAAATGGTTTCTCAGGAGAGCAGCTTTCCTTGGGGTCATCTTTCCCAGGGGTCCTTTTAAAGGGGGTGGCCGCAGAGTGGGGATAAACGGACAGCAGGTTTTTGTTGCCTCAGATTGCACATGGGAGGTATAGGGGAGAATAGAATGCAACTGTCTTGGGCCCTGGCATGTAGTGGGCGCTCTCTCCAGTGGGCGTCATGCAGTGTTTCTGGAGATTGCTCATTTCAGGAGAAGGGCTGGTGATCTTATGTCACTTTTATCCCACTTCCTGTAACCTGTGGCCTGACTTCACTTCAGCAAACCCAGCCTGCTCCTCCCCCCATCTGTCTGAAGGCTCTGTGGGGGCACCTCTCAGGACCTCTGCAATGGGAATGATGTGGACGCAATTGGGCTGCTCTCAGGAAGCTTGATCCTTCTCCTAGAACTCCCCGTGGTTGACTCAGGGACATGCATCTGTCTGGGTTCTGTCCCAGGGTGGGGGGGGGGGCAGGAAACATGTGGGCATTCTCTAAGAACCCAAGCACAGCTCCCTCCTGCCTTCCTTTCTTTGTCTTTCCTTCCTGGGCAAGTGAAAGGCAGAGTGAATGAAAATTTCCCTTCTGATGGGAAAACTCCCCCGGGCCCTGTAATGAGCTAGAATAATTGATTTGTCGATAAAAACCGAGGCCGTGGAATGGAGGCTTGGTGTCAAAACAGTCCGGATCACGTTGGTACCAATTCATAGTCGCTGGAGGGAAGCCGTTAGGCAAGAGCCCGGTGAAAAGGGGGCAGATTTGGGTGGAAACATGAAAGATCTGATTGTGTTCAAGCTCCCCAGCATGGCACTACCCTGGTGGGATCTGATTTCAGTGCTCCAGACTGAGGTCCTGGTTAATATTTGCTTTCTCTCCTTTCTCATGAGGGTAGAAATAACTTGGCAATTGCCCCATCGCAGCTACTGTTTGAACGTGGATATTCATTTAATCTGGAGTTCAGTTACTCTTTAAATATTTAGGGGTTTGGCTGAGGCCTTTGTGTTCTTAGGATGCGGTAGACAGTGAAAAATGGTATTGGAATGTTTCTACTGGGTTCAGAAAGGAGATGGATTCTTAGGCTCCCCCCTGCCCCACAATGTCCCCCCACCCAACACTTGCTTTCTTCCCGCTTCTGTCTGTAGCTTCTGTTGAGAACAGGTTCTTTCCACGTATATGGACAGAGGCCATGGGGTGGAGGAGAGAGAATACACTTTGGAATTAGACAGAGCCACAGGGGAATGGTCACGTCTTGGCTCCTTCTCCATGAACCAGGCAAATCTGGGCGAGTGTTGAAGAACTCCCTCTCCTCATCTGAAATGGAGCTATAGACATCTCCTCTAGAAAGCTGACATAGGGGCGCCTGGGTGGCTCAGTCGTTAAGCGTCTGCCTTCAGCTCAGGTCCTGATCCTGGGATCGAGCCCTGCATCGGGCTCCCTGCTTCTCCCTCTCTCACTCCCCCTGTTTGTGTTCCCTCTCTAGCTGTGTTTCTCTCTGTCAAATAGATAAAATCTTTTTAAAAAAAGAAAGCTGATATAAAGGTCAAATGAGATATGATATATATACATGTAAGGCAACCATCATAATATTCTTATTGTTTGATGACAGTGCCATTGATCTAAAACAATATGCTTCCAAAGGATTCCTAATGTATTCTGAACAGGTATAAAAATATATACAAATTTTTTATTGAAGTATAGTTGCCACGTAATGTTACATTATATATGCTATTTTTCTTGTAGGATGCAGCTAGTTAATGCTTGGGTGACTTGGGTCCTTTGATGGTGATGAGTTTGCTGCAAATCTTTTACTCTCTAGGGAAAGGGCACCGGCAAGAGGAACGGCTGAGCCATTTTTTGGGCCCAGTGCCACTATTTAATGCTCTGGTTTCATCCCTCCAGGGACTCAAGGAGGTAGGGGGCATATTTTCATTTGAAAGAGGAGGAAACAAACTCAGACATTCTGAGCCACGTGTCTTGGGTCACAGAGTGACTCAGAGAGCTTAGCTCTAGTCTCTGGGCCCCCCACGTTTCAACTTCTTTCAGCTTGACTAAGATGCCACTCACAGCTTCTGATGGTGACCCAAAAATGCTGGGGGGCCTCCGCATCTCCACTTGGAGACTTGGGCCTCCAGACTCTCGGTGTTTTGTGGTTGGTTTATTCCCGAGATGGTTATGAAGCATCTACTCCATGCCAAACACTGTGGGAAGTAAGGAACCAGGCAAAGCCCCTGTCCTCAGGAAGCCGACAGTTTATTTAAGAGAGGCAGAGCAACAATTTTTCCAAAAGGCACAGAGGAAAGGTTTGAGAAAAAAGTGCCAAGTGCTTCTCTTTTGTCCCCTGTGCTGCCAAGCACATGCTTTTAAATAGGTGGGCAGCAAAAGGCATCTGAACGATTACAGTCTTTCTCTCTCCCTCTAATAGCTGTTTTCCAAATGCCAGAGCTCCTGCCATTGGTTCCCCGGAATTTAAGACATCATGTCTTTAGTGCAGGATCGGTCCTTGTGCTGACAGTCCAGGAGCCACACTCTGTAATAAAAATCTTAGTGGTGTGAGCCTGAGAGGGTGGGTTCAGCCAATGTCACAGTAAAAACCACCATGGCTGGTAGCTGATGAGGCCCAGAAAGTGTCTGCCTGTTCGTTTAATCCTCATGACTCCTGAGGAGGTGGGCGTTTTTGCTATACCAGCCTACAGAGGAGGAAACCGAGGCACAGCGCTGTTGCCAGGGTCCACCTCCAGGCACACAAGTGGGAGGGGAAGGCCAGCCTCAGGCCAGGCCCCCGGGAGGACCTGATGCTCTGTGGGCACCTGCACGTGGGGCCCGCAGATACCTGGGTCAGAGGGGGCCCAGACCAGCTTCAGGAAGAAGGATGAGAGCAGGAAATTGTCCAGTGTTCCTGGGGTTGGACCGGCCATACCTCACCCCCTTCAGCCCCACGCCTGCCTGTCCTTCCCCGATGTCCGTTCAGGCCCACTAAGTGTCTCCAAGTGCAGCCAGCTGCTGAGACAGGGTGGGCTCTGAGGAGTTCTCCCCAGCTCAACACACACTTCTTGGGGGCCGGGAGAATCCTGTGAATTTCTGGCAGGTGCATGGCCTTGGAGAGCTACGGCTATTTCTGTTGTTGAGAAGCGCTGTCTTCATCTCTTCCTGCAATTCTTTTTACCCGGCCATCCCTCTCCTCCTCGTCTTCTGATTCCTTCTACTTCCTATTCTTCTCTTCCTCCTTCACACCTTAGTGTTCCTCCTCTCTTTTTGTTTTTTAAGATTTACTTATTTATTCCAGAGAGAGAGAGAATTCAGGAGGACAGACAGAGAGGGAGAGAGAGAATCCCAAGCAGGCTCTCCACTCAGCCTGGAGCCCAACACAAAGCTCCGTTCCAGGACCCTGAGATCTTGACCTGAGCTTAAATCAGGAATTGGACGCTTAACCATCTGACCCACCCAGGCACCCCGTATTCCTTTCCCTCTTATGCAGTCTCTGTTTCATTTTCCTTCTCATGGATTCCAAAGGAGTTGTCTCATATATACAAATATAAACACATATATGTAGGTATGTATATATGATGTAAGATTACTTAACTGTGTGTTCTATGTGTGTATATATATTTTCATACATACAAATATATATGGATGTTTATAAACATAGATGTGTGGGTATACATATATATACATATATATATATACCCACATACATATCCAGACATAAAACCAGTGTAATCACACTTTTATTTTTTAATTTTTATTTTTTAAAGATTTTATTTATTTGACAGAGAGACACAGTGAGAGAGGGAACACAAGCAGGGGAGTGGGAGAGGGAGAAGCAGGCTTCCCGCTGAGTGGGGACCCTGATGCGGGGCTTGATCCCAGGACTCCAGGATCATGACCTGAGGCTAAGGCAGACGCTTAATGACTGAGCACCCAGGTGCCCCGCAATCACACTTTTAAATATGTTCTTCTGCTAAGAATGTAGGAGATCCAGAAGGTCTGGGATCAAAGTCTGGCCATGGCCCCATTGGAGAGTTCAAGGGTTGGCAGTAGAATGCACTGGGAAATTACAACTCCACAAAAGCATGAGCTTTTAGTATTAGAGATCACCTGGGCTAGAATCTTCTTTCTGATACTAAGTTGCTCTGTGACCCTGGGAAAATTATCTTAGGTCTCTGTTTCTTCTTCATGTGGAAAATAAAACCTACAATACTACACAGGAATGTAGTGCTGCTCAAATAAGAGTATTAAGAGAAATACGAGGGTGCCTGGATGGCTCAGTGGGTTAAAGCCTCTGCCTTCAGCTCAGGTCATGATCTCAGGTCCTGGGATTGAGGCCCTCATCAGGCTCTCTGCTCAGCAGGGAGCCTGTTTCCTCTGCTCTCTCTGCCTGCCTTTCTGCCTACTTGTGATCTCTCTTTGTGTTAAATAAATTAAAAAAAAATCTTTAAAAAAAGGAGAAATACAAATGTGAGCTTTATTTTACTTAAGATTTTTATTCACACACACCCTCCCCCTTATTTGAAACAACTGCAGAACAATTATGTGTATGCAGGGGGCAGGGAGAGAAGAGAGGAGAGGGGTGAGTGGTCTCTTTATGAAAAAGGAGGGTGGTTTTTACATAATTCCAGTTGGATTGCTCAGCCTCACTGTCTAAGGGAATATTTCTTAATTTTCTTTTAACTCATGCCCAGTTGAACATTTGTCTAACTTTTAGTAATTTGTATAATTAAAACAAAACCGATTTCTCTTTTTTTCTAAGTATAATTTTATTTTGCAATGTCTAGTATGTTTCCTCAAACTCCTCCTTCCCCCAAATGTAGATCTTCCCCAGCCTTGGGGGATAGAGAATTTATCCCAAGTTGTTTATGACCTTTGCTTGTTTACCCACCTTTTCTGAGTCTCAGTTTCCCCTTCGGTATGATGGACAGGGATGCCTCCTTGGAACCTATGGGGCTTATGGTGAGGAGATGAGGGCCCCAGAGATGAGGCCTGAAGGGGTTTTTGGCCACGCGGCTCTGCTTAGACCCACAGTACAAGGCAGGGGTCCCCTTGGTGAGAGCAGCTTCTCTCTGGGGACTGTCTCCTGGAGATTTAGTGTGATATTTTTTCTCACCCTCAGGAATCTGGCCAAACTCCAGGGCCGCCTATCATGAGCAGTCTTGTTTGCTTGAGTTTGCAGAGTCATGGAGGTAAAGGACTGGCTTTGACTATTCAATCAGTCAGGTGGGGGTGGGAAGCTGCCTTGGGCCAGAGGTGTGACTTTTCCCTCTCTTTTAGGAATCAGGCCATTCACCTATGGGAATCAGAGGAAGTTCATGGGAGTGGGGTGGGCCGTGGGGAGGGACTGTAATATTTGGGAAGAGCAGACTATTTGGTGCTAGTTGCTATCTTGGTAGATGTACTCTTACTCAGTTATGCTGTGCAGACATGTGATCATCCCCATGTTACAGATGGAGCAACTGAGGCTCAGAGAGGGAGTATAATTGTTCTCAGTCTTGTGCCTAGACCTGCACTTACATCTGTGGTCTCCAAAGCACAGATGGGAATATGGGAGGGAGGGAGAAATATTGCCAGGAGGTAATGGCAAATTTCTCAGGGTCTAACCTTTCTCTTTCCTCTTCACCCATTTCCTTGAGCAGAACAACTTGAAGAAGGGGATGACAACGGTAGCCTGGCTCCTGATTGTGCCCATCTAGTGTCTTGGGATTTGGGGGTTTGCTGTTCAGGGAGCCAATCTTTGGGTCCCCTCTCTCTATGGATGACTTTTCTCTCCTAAGAACAGTGGGTTTGGAGAAGGGGATTCGTCTCTGCTGGTCTCTTCTCTTGAATTTCCCAGGCTTTGCATCCTTCCGTGTTCTGGGACATCCTGCTCCATGGCTATGGGGCAAGTGAGATGATGCGAGGAGGAGGAAATAAAAAACAGTGTAGGTTTTTGGAGTCTGACACATCCAGGCTAAAATTTGTTCTGCCATGTCCCGACAATGTGGCTTCGGATAAAACATGGTATACCTTTGAGTCTCAGTTTACTTATCTATAAAATGGAGATGATAAATCTAGCCATACATTGACCTGAGATGAGGAAGGGAAGAGGAGCCCGGGATTGAATCTGGCACAGTGTGGGAACTTGGGAGATGCCAGAGGTTTTCTGTGTGGGAGAGAAGATGTGTGCTCTGGAGACCTCACAGCAAAGCACTGTCCTGCCCTTCTCTGCCCCCAGCTGTTCAGAGTTAATAGCAAGAGACATACATTTCATAAGCACTAAACGTCACTTGGAGAGAGAAAAAACAAGATTGGGAGAAAGATCTGCAAACCCTTAGTCATCACCGGTGATGCTCAGAGTCGACCTCATGAACTGGCTTCTGGGTGAGGGGATTAAGCCTCAGTAACAGATCATACCCAGAGCCATGGAGAATGTTCCTCCCGTCATGCTGAGCCCTGCACTGGGCCTGAAGGGTGGTGGGGACATGAGGGGACATGAAGCCCTGGCTGCAGGGGCAGGAGGAGCTGCCGGGCTGGGGCTCCCAACCCACTGTCTGGAACTCAGGGACAGAGCCCACTGGGCATTCCAGAGCCAAAGAAACAGAAACTCTCCAAGTTTGCAACTGTGGAGAAACACTCGGTTTGTTTTTAATCAAACTCCCCACGCTGACACTTGGGCTCCATTCAACCATTTAAAAAGTTTCACTAGCAAATAAACACTTTGCCAAGTAGTTGCCCTGATGTGTTTTCAATAGTAAATACCAGCTATAATGCTCATCTCCTTACATCACCCTGCCTAGGCCTGCCCCTGGTTGCTGTGAGCCGAGGGGCCTCTCTGAGGATGGGTGGGAACCCCTTCCTGACCTCCCACCCCAGAGTCAAGAGCAGAGGACTTGGGCCCTGGTGGAGAAAAGTCCCCCTTCCATCCCAAGGGCAGACATTCTTGAGATCTCTGTGTGGGATTTGTGCTGTTGCATAGCCCCCAGGCCCTGGAAAAGTGTTCCTGTTTCTCCATGCTCCTAGGCCCTGCTCCTACCCTCTCCTGTACTCAGAAGCCAGCCCTCACACCTCTGAGGAGCAGGTCAGGGTTCCAGGACAAAGAAGGTCAGCTTTCACAGGTGTTGGGGCCTGAAATTACACAAAACACAGTTACACACAGACGCACAAGTGTGCACACAAACGCACACCGTCACACACAGTGGCCATGGTATTGGGTAGCGTCCCTTGGTTGCAAGCAACAGATCCCTCTATTGAAAGAAATAAGGGGAGCTTATATGAGGAAAGGCTGAAAACCCAGGTTTGGAAAAGACAGTGCTGCCTCGGGAAGGAATGTTCTACCATTTTTATTCTATGACATTCTACTTATGAATCAAGTTCCAGGGAGGAACTTGCTGATTGGTTTTGATAGGGTCCTGTACCTCCCTGCTGATCAGGGGAGGACAAAAGCTCTTCATTAGTAATCTCCCAGGGTAGAGTACCTGGGTGGCTTGGTTGGTTCAGCGCCTGCTTTCCGCTCCGGTCATGATCTCCCAGTCCTGGGATCAAGCCCTGCGTTGAGCCGAGTCTTGGGCTCTCTGCTCAGTGGGGAGCCTGCTTCTCCCTCTCCCCTGCCCTTGCTCATTCTCTCTCTCTCTCTCTCTCTCTCTCTCTCTCTCTCTCTCTCTCCCCCTCTATCTCTCTACCAATAAATCAAATCTTAAAAAAAAAAACCCTCCCAAGCCTAGATTGTATTATTTTTCAAGTTTTTTCATATCCTGACACATTTAAAAAGTGATACTTGTAGACATAAGTGGGGGAGGAGGTGTGGATGAGGCTATGGATGTGAGTTCCTGCTGCATACCAGTTCCCCAGATAGGGCTGCAGAACTCAACATCTCAGCACACCTGTACCCATTCATAGCAATTGTTGGGAAGCTCGACTGTTTCTAAGGGGAGACATCCTTCCTCAAAATATAACCAGGATGTTAACAACAGCAACTGGCATGCAGGCTGAGTACCTACTGCCTTCCCAACAGACACTAAGTCCACCATCATTATCAATAAAGCAATCAGAGCTTCTCTCCACCTTAGCTCCTCTCCATCTCATTCTGGCCACAATATATTGAATTTCCCCACCTAGTTCCTCTCTCAGTAGAGGAACAGTAAACAAATGCATTTCGATCTCTTCTACACCACACATGTCTCCTTCAAAAGACTATGGGCTCTTGTGGGCCCAGGCTATAACTCACTGGTTTTCTCATTGACATCCAGAACAGTGTCCTGCCTACAAGTCAGTCTTCAAAACAGACCTCAAAAAATTAGCTTGAAGCCTATGCTCCAGTGTACCAGTCAGCCCCAAACATGCTCTGCTGTTTACAGGTCAGATGGGGGAGGGTGTCCTTCTTCACTGGTAAGGGTCCCCAGTGAAGGAGACTTTTGGTGTAGACCTAGAAAATGAATGAAGAGAAGGCTTGGGTGGATTCTCCTCCAAATAATAATCAGGTCAGAGCATCAGGTAATCCAATGATGTTCGTGGTATTCTTCATTTTCCAAGGCTTGGCATCTGGACCGTCTTATGAAAACTTGGTCCAGTCTGACATATTCTTGGACTGGCAAGACAAGAATGCTGAGGGTTTCTGCCAGCCAACAACCTATGAGGAATAAAATACACCTGCTCTGAGATGAGCATGCATGCTGATGGGAATTTACAAGACATTGTGATGAAGCCTCAGGAAGTCTTATGAAGGGAGAAAACTAACTTCTGGGGAGAACTTACCTGTGCTAGCTGCAGCAACACTTGGAGGTCTACATTATAATTCCTATTTTTCAGATGAAAAGACAGGAATGATTTAGAAATAAAGATGGGTTTGTTTTTAAGTAATGGGCATGAGGCAGAGCTGAGACTTACACTCAATTTTTAAAAAATCTTTTCTACTGTGCCTCTGTACCTCTTTACCTGCCCTTTCTCTAGTTTTAGTGATTTTTTTCCTTGGGGTGGTTTTTGGTGCTAGCTAGTACCAAAATAAATTGATATGTCACCAGACTTCTTACTACACAAGAAAACAAAATTCGTATTTGGTTAAGCTGCTATTATATAATGTGTGTGGCTATAATAATTCTATGTAATATAATGAAAGTACTTAAATGGTACCTAATAAGCTTTCACTTAATAAATGGTAGTGATTATGAGAGTCATGTACAGGTGTACATTTTAAGAAACACTCAACTAATGCAAATCTGTATTTATTAATGAAATAAATTGATGGAGAATTTTTAAAAAGAAATTCCACTGTGTTAAAACCCAGTTAATTCATGCATTTTTATAGAAAAAAAAATGGACATTACAAAAAGGTAGAAAGCCAAAAATCAAGATTTTTTGCAGTTATCCCCTCAATACTGCTCTCTGGAGATAACCTGTAGATCAGCCCCAAACTTTTTTCTATGCATGGGGGTTGGGATTATGGTGAGGCAAAGAAGTGCCTAGGGTAGAAAATTTGAGGAGGTGCTCACTCTCAGCTTTGTGCAAGAGTGGGGTGGACACCTCCATGAATCCAGGGGGAGCACCTCCTTAAATTTTGCTCCTTAGATACCTCACTTATGACTTTTTTTTTAATTTAACAATAAATCAAGATCCATTTGTGTCAATTCCTATAAATCTATATTTATAGATCTTTATTTATAGTCAATTCTTATAAATCGCAAACAAAAGTTTGAGTTATGCAGTGTTCTATACTATGAATGAATCATAGTTCAGCCACTTCTGTAATGATGAACATTTAAATTTAATTTTGCTGTTACCTCTGTCTTTGTTAGTTTGGGCTCCTATAACATAATACCTTAGGCGGGTGACTTAAATAAGATCCATACTTTCTCTCAGCTCTGGAGGTTGAGAAATCCAAGATTAAGGTGCTGGCAAATTCGGTTCTTGGTGTGGGCTCTCTTCCTGGCTGGTAGACAGCCACCCTCTCTCTCCCTGTGTGCTCACAAGGCTCTCCTTGGTGTGTGCTCATGGAGAGACCAAGAGCTCGCTGTGTCTTCCTTTTCTTAGAAGGGCACCAGTCCCATCACAGATGCTCCACCCTCACGAACTCATCTACCCTTAATTACCTTCCAAGGGTCCCACTTTCAAATAAATTCACATTGGGGCTTAGGGTTTCAGCGCCTGAATTTTGGGCAGACAGAGTTAGTCCATAACACAATGAATGCTCTGAAATAAATAACTTGCAAGTGTATGTCCAGCTGATCGAGTGCAAACCCTGGGGAAAGGGGTATTTTACATTTTGAAAGCTGGAACCAAAGCACCTTCAAAAGTTTTGCAGCAATTCATATTTCCATCAACCGTGCAGAAAGATACAATGGGAGATACTTTCCATTGAATTATCTGTAGGAATTCTTGAAAGAGCCAGCTTTCCTGGTACATGTGATTTCCCCACATGAGATCCATGCGCCACTCCCAGGCAGTCATTTCACTGGCCAGATCCCGACAAGTGCGCTGCGGAAAGTGTGCTGCCCTCTGGGTCAGTCTTTTCCCTGCTGTGGAGCTTGGTGGGGGCAATGCTGGCTTTGGCTTTCCTTACTACGGGCTTGGGGCAGCTTTGGGTTGGCATCGGGGAACCAGGGACTTGAAGTCTATCCCATCGGTCAGTTGATATTTCACCATTTCTCTCCAACCTCTCCAAAAATTGGCGCAAGATCATGAATCCTGTGGGGCATTAGGAGGTGACTGCCATAGGAAGAAGCACCTTCTTAGATACAGAGGAACTTGCTGAATCTCAGACTTTATGTTTTGGAAGCAGATAACTTGATGTGGTATTACCTTGGCAGAAAGGCCGAATGCTGGATGGGTGACCATTTGCAATTCTTGAGCTCTTCCTCCTTCCTCCTCAGCACTTGCCCTTCAATTCTGGATATCAATCCCTGTCCATCCACCTTTGAAACCAGGAGCTGGCAAACTTCGGGCTGCAAAGCTCAAATTGGTCAAATCTGGCCTACAGCCTCCTTTTGTAATAAAGTTTTATTGGAACATGTCCATGATAATTTGCAGATTGTCTGTGGCTGCTTTTGCAACTGTAGTAGTGGTGACAAATTATATGGCCCATATAAGTCAAAATATTTATTATCTGCCCTTTTATGGGCAAAGGGTGCCAACTTCTGCTCTAGATGTCTTTTGGGTGTTCTCTTCTTCCCTATTAGTTTGTGTCATCTCACCTGGACTACTGCAGTAGCCAGCAAGCTGGTCACAGTTGAAGCGAGCTTTCTTTGATGGAAATATAATGGCTGCAGGCCCTGCTTCCATTTCTCCTAGTGCCTGCTGTGTGTGTGAATTGCCATCTAAGCTGCTTCGAGTCCGCAGGCTGTTTTCAGCCCTCTCTCCTCTCTCATTTACTTGTGTGCCCTGCAAATACTCAAATCTTGGTTAGTTCATCTGGAAAATGGAGCAAAGAACACCTTCCCTGATATTTTAGTCCCTGTGGACTACTGAATTTCCCATGCATACCACTCACTGTCCCATCCTTTTATCCTTTACCCATGTTGGTCTCCTTGTCCAGGAGGTTCCTTTTGGGCATCTAGGGAACTGCCACCTCTTTACCGCCACATTTTTAACTCCTTCATTAGCAAAGGAGTCCTCTTTGTTCCCACATTCGGGGCCTGCCTTCAGTGCAGCAAGCACAAGGCATCATTTGTAATTATGCGTGTCCTTCCTTGCTCTTCTCCTCCCCCCATCTGTCAACTCTCGCGTTCAGGGGGCCTATCTCACTCTCCCAAGCATCTCCCAGTGCCTGGCCCACACAGGTACTAAAGGAATGTTTATTGAATGAATAAATAGTATTCATTGAGCTCACGCTCTGTATTGATAGTATCTCTTGCAGTCCTCACAACAACCTTGTGACATAGGCACTGATCTATCCCCACTTTACAGATGTGGCAACCAAGCACAGTCCCTTGCCCAAGGTCACAGAGCTTGCCAGGATCTGAACCTGGCAGTTAAGGCTCAAGAGCTCAAGCTCCAACTCCTGCACCAACAGTGAGCACGTGAATGAATGAATGAACGGACGAATGGTTTCAGTGAGATTCTATGAGCTGAAGACAGGAAAGGCAAATGCTGTAAGACCTTATGAGACCCATTAGTAGGGTTTATAAAAGAGAAGCACAAAGATTCCAGGGACCCGACAGGGATGGAGGCTGTGGGGTAGCAACAGCCCACAGAGTTCAGGGTGAGTTTAAAGAAAGGGAAAAAACAAGACCATCCTATGAATTCCTGAAAGTTCTAGAAGTAGTTGTAGGACTGTAGTTAAGCATACAAAGCCGGCCCTTCTGCATGCTGGGCAAAGGACAGAAAACCACCAACCTTAAAATTTACAGTGTGTCCCTGTATGCCTAGACACTACACCATCGAGTTTCACATTCGCCTGCTCACAGAATGAAAACTGCCTCCTTCCTCCCAAAGCTTTCTAATTCAATATATTTTTACTGAGCAGTTATTATGAGCCAAGCCCTTGAAGTTGATGCAAAGAGAACAAAAATGAATGGAACTCTAGGGGGAACTCTAGCAGGGGAGACAGATGTGTATGTAATCTTAGCAGTGTGCTCAGTGTTATCAGAGACATATAGTCCAGAATATGGGAGGACTTAGCTCCGTCTGGATTCATGGAGGAGGATTTCAAAAGAGCAATGACTGAACTGAGTTTTGAAGGATGAGTAGAAGTTGGCCAGGTGGACGAGGCAGGGGGGCTTCAGAGAGAAGGACAGTTTGTGCCAGGGCACGGAGGCAAGAATGTTGGGGACCTATCCACAATTCACTGGGGAGGTGTGACAAATGGGGGCCAATCAGGGAGGATCTTGTAGGGCATGCTGTGGGACTTGGCCTTTTCTTAGGAGACAATAGAAATAGAGCAAAGGGGTTTTTAAACAGATTTTTTTTTTTTTTAATGAGACAGTATTTTCATGACAGCAGTGTGGAGGAAATGGAATGAGGTATTTTGTGGGGAAACAAACTAGGACTATGGCTATCATCTGGGAGGGAAATAAGGAGGGGCTGAGCTGGGGATGCAAACAGGGGGAGGAGAAAGTGAGCCCAAAGACCAAGAAGACTTGATCTTGAAATGTTAAAATATGCACCAATTACCTGCATTTTGAACAACTTGGTTCTTAGGATCCTCATTTGGAGAGGCTGTACACACAGAATACGGGTAGCACAGAATCCTGTATCTGGGGAGTGTGCACATATCTGCACACATACACACACACACACACACACACACACATACTGTAGACAAATAGTAGAACAAATGCATATAACAACTGTAGCATGGGTCATGTGTAGAATGATCTGTGTAGGAAGGCAGCAGGCAGGAAAGGTAAGCGGTGCAGCTGGGGGGGGAGATGAATGGTGTATCAGCTATCTGTTGCTGCGTAACAAATTAGCCCTGGAGTTAGCAGCCTGAGGCACATTTATTCTCTCACCGTGTCTGTGGGTCAGCAGTTGGGGAGTTGGTTTCAGGTCCAGCCAGGTTGAGGCGGAAGCGTTGGCTGGGGCTGGGGAGCCTGAGGCAGACATGGAGCACCCATCTGGCTGGCAAGTTGGTGCTGGCTTTCGGCAGAAGACCTCGGTTCTTTTCCAGAGGGACTTCTCTGTGGGGCTACTCAAATGTCTTCATGTCCTGGCCACCGACTCCCCCACGGGGAGCCATCCGAGGGAGCCAGGTGGACACGGCAGTGTCTTTGATGGCCTTGCCTTGGCCGAGGCATTTCCACATTATCTGCTGGTTTTGCATACCTGCCCAGTTCACGTGGCAAGGGGATGCAGGCCTGGGATGATCGCAAGCCATCTTGGAGGCACAAATAGGCCTGGGGTGGACTGGGGCAGAGTTGGCGTGCCGTGAAGGGAAAGGGAATAAGGCTGGGGGACAGAAGTTGGCTGACGAGTCTTCATTTAGCCTGCATTCTGAGATGAGCCTTGGTTCCTCACCCACAACATGCGGCTCATGCTCCAACCCCAGGGGATGGCACTGAGGGCCATCTGAGAGGAGGTTTGGAAGATGCTCCGGGAGCTCATAAAGCACTGTAGTCTGGTGCTGTGTGAAGCGATGGCATACACAGAAGCCATCATTGTCAAGTTCTGTGTTGCATCTGGATGGGAATCTAGAAGGCCTGTGTGAGAGACACTTGCCTTTTATTTCTGGGGCTTGTAGTGATCTTCGGCTTTTTCTTCCACATGCCAGGAGTGGCGCAATGATAATTTCATTTCATTCTCTCAATGATGCTGGGAAATGGGATCCCCAAACTGCACTGTTCAGAAAGAGAGGAAACTGAGGCTCTTTGGGGTTCCATAGCTTACCTGGAGAATGGGGCATCTGGGGAAATAAGCCCAGGCCTACCTGACCCACATGGATGGCAGTGAGGCAAGTGAGAGACAAGCTTAGCAGGACCCGAGCTGTGGCCCTCCCATCCATAGCTGGGACCCGGAATGTCCTCAGCATTGGCATTTGCAGCTCCGTGGCAAGGGGAGGGTGAATGGGGAGCAGCAGGGCCTCTCCTACCCTGCACGCCCTACAGCCCTCGGCTCTGAGCTGATGAAGGGTCTTTGGGTGTGTGTGTGTGTGTGTGTGTGTGTGTGTGTGTGTGACTGGCAGCTGCTGCCCTCCAAAGCTGGGGATTAGGGTGGCGAGGCCCACAGGGCCCTCTGGAGCTGGCTGCAGGCCAGAACCGCACGGGGCCTTGGGCTCCTGCGACTTCGGCTCCCAGGCCGTTCTCGGAAAAGCATTTGCAGCAAGGCCACTCCAGGTGCCAGGCCGGGCCATCAATCCCTCACTCTTCGGAGCAGTGAGTTTATAAAGTAGCAATTAAATAAGAGCTCTGTAAGTGCTTCTGGGAACTGCCCTGAATGCATTTTCCAAACATAAATAACGGGGACCTCCACTCAGTGCTGAGCACATGCAGAGCAGAGAGGCAGCTCGGAGAAGAAGGGAGCCCTGTTGTACCGGCCCGTCGGCCCTACATGCCCCTGGTGTGCACGCGCGCTCTGTGGACCTGGCTGGTCCGTTTGTCTTGCCTGCCTGGGTGGCGTGTCAGCCTGCCTGGACAGGTCGCAGGAGGGAACGGTGGCCATGACTTCGCTGGGGAAGGCAAGGGACCCCTGGGCCGTTCTCTCATGATATGAGAGCACAAACAACAATGATGACAGTGTCTATTTGTGAGCACCTACTATGTGCTGAGAGCCCCCGAATCTCCTATTATTGGGAATTTTGGAGACCTGTCTGGGTGACAGAGTCTGGAGGTGAGAAGGGCCCAGATGAGAATTCTTCAGCCTCTTGCATTCATGAGGCCTTTGCTATCCTCTGCGTGCCATTCTAACAGTTTTACATCAATCAACTGATTGTAGTCTCCCAACAAATCTGTGAGGGAGGTCCTCTTATCATCCTACTTTTTAGGGGAAAAGCCGAAACCCAGAGAAGTTAAGTCTATTTTCCAGAGTCAACATTTAGGCCCAGGCAGGCTGGCTCACTGCGCTGCATCAGCACGTTGGACCCGAACCCCAGGACGAGCTTGTGCCCTGTCTCTTCAGGTGAGGTTACCTGCAGCGGTCAGTGCTGGCTCCAGGTTTGACCTGCTCAATCTGGGCCAGAGAACATTCCCTGCGGAAGTCCTCCCTGCCCGTTCCCTCCCCCTCAGTGGGGTCTCCTGACCTCTCTCTCTCTCTCTCTCTTGCCTTAGCCCCTGTGCACCTTCCCAGCCCCATTTTCTGGTGCCCCATGGACCATGCTTGTTCTGTTCTCATGCCCTCATGCCTTTGCTCATGTTGGCCTGTTCTCCCAAATGCTTTTTCTATTTGTCCCCTTGGTAAAATTTAAAATACCAATGTATTTTAAGTTGGAAGTAAAGGGTTATTCACTCTTAGGAATATCTTCTGACCATTGCCCAGACCCCACCCCACCATCAGATGAATCGGGTGTCCTTCCTCTGGGAGTCCCTCCATGAGAACACACATCACTCTCTTATACTCTTATTGCTTTTTGGGTCCATGTAGATATTGGTGGGTGGGTGGATGGGTGGGTGGAAACACTTTCCAGAAAGGGTAGATACTTAGATGATTCCTGATCCTGGGTCCTCCGGGGATCCAGCTATTCCTACTATTCCTGCCCCATCAGAGCGGTGTGCAAGTGAGAAGACTGATTAGAACTGACTTTGGCTCTGCCATTGACTTGCTGTGTGACCTTGGCTGAGTCACTCTACTTCTCTGGGCCTTAGTTCTTTTTCATGTGTAAAACGGGAACAGTTATATCTGCCTGACAGAGTTCTGTCTGAGAGTTAAGAGGAGACAGAAAGCAAAGGCACCCAGCAATGGGTATTTAATTCCCTTCCTTTCCTCTTACCTGGGAAATGGGTTCTCGGGATAGCAGAGGATGGGGATCATAGGAAGGCACCATGAGCAGCACTTTATAATGTACATCTCTGAGTTTGTGATTTTTTCTCCATTCCCCCAAAGCAGGGTCTCACTGCTTTTCTGTAGAAGACCCTGACCATAATGGGGCTCCTTTCCCTGCGTCTCTGGGGATGATGAAGCTGTCATTGCCACCAACAGTATGTCACGTGACAACTAAGGCAGCATTTCTTGAGTGCTGCCTTCCCAGGGGTCTCCCACCAGTGGATCCCATCGTAAAAACCCCACCAAGAATCTGGCCCCTGTTCACTCCTGAGCTGGGAGTCAGTGATTTCCCTGTCTTGGATTCCATCGAAGTTGCCAGTGATTAAGAAACTCATATATTTTCACACTCATTAAAAGAAACATGATGTTCACTTTTCCAAGAAAAGCCATCCTTGTTTGTAGACCCTGTAATATATTGGGAACGCCTCTTAATTGGCTTCTAGGACTCAGTGTCAGAAGTCAGACCCAAGTTTGTTTATTGACACAAGAAAAAAAATAAAACGTCGTATAATTAGTTGAGCGACTGACTCTAAATTCAGTAACTCCCATTGGTATGTGGCCTTGTCAGGGTTTAAGATTCCATTTTGGGTTATGAAAGAGGCCGGGTCCTAGGTAGTCCAGACACGGCCGCCCTGCATCATAGCTATTGTACAAATGGGCTCAGTGTGCTGTTTGTGTTAAGATGGAAAACTTTTACATGTTTGATTTTTATGCAAGTCAATTAACTTGTTTTTTATAACTGTAAGGGCTTGCTTTGCAAATAAGATTACTTACCACTATAAATTATGGGAACATAGGGGCCTATTCAGACAAAATGTTACACACCCCTAACCCGTGCACCAGGCTGCATGCCGGCCTTCTGCAGGGGGGACAGCGAGGCAAATGGGACGGGGAGGTGAAGGAGGAGGGAGGGGTTATTTTGGTGCATTCTAAGGGGCCCTTCCAAGAGGGATGCAAAGGGGGAGGGGGTCTCAGGTGGGGGGTGGGGACTCAGGAGTGAACCAGAATACACTTCTCTGTGCTGCTTACCGCCACCCTCCCAGGTGGCACAGAGCTGGCCAAGGCCTCCCTTTCCATGGCACTGGAGGGATCTCGTTTGAGGTGTAATTTTTTTTAATGTTTGCTTCTTGGTGACAGCACATCCCCCTGAAGCTGGGAATTTGGGGCAGGGTAGGTGTGGGCTTTATCCTCTCTGTCATCTTGTCACCCTCCCTGCACTGATGGCCCCATGCCTATCTGGCATCCTGTGGGTGACTCCTCCCACAATACAAGTGGAAGGGGTGAGGGCAGGGCAGAAGGAAGGGAGGAGCAGTCATTCCTACAGGCTGCTGCTCAAGGGTGAGAAGGGTGAGGAGGGGTCCGGGCAGGACTGAGAAAGAAGAGATCAAGTCACCAGTCTCTGGAACTTCCTCTACAAATCCTTTATGGAAGGCACTTCAGCTCTATGCAGGAGATGTTCTAGAAAGCGATGTTGGGACACTTGGCTCTTAGGCTCCATTGTGAGCTTGAACGGGTTCCTTCCAGTTCTGGGTCTCAGGTTATTTTTCACCTGCGACAGGGAAGCAGAAACCCCAACCTGGGAGGCCTCCTAGGGGTGCATTGTCACAAAGGATTCTTAACAGGAGAGATTTTGCCTTCCAGCCCCATGGACCTTTGGCAACGTGCTGACACATTTTGATCCCTACAACCTGGGGCAGAGCTGGGGGTGGGGTCCAGCATCTAAAAGTGAAGAGGCCGGGGATGCTACTGACCGTCCTACAAAGCAGAAGGCAGCTCCCCACCACAAAGAGCTGTCTGATTCAAAATGTCACTGGTGTCAAGTTTGCAAAACTCGCACGAGTGGAGTTGCTCTAAGATGCATGAACGGAAGGGAAACTGCCTGGGGGCTGACTCGTCTTTGTGACAGGATTTAATTGACTGAAGAATCAATATAGAGTATCTAGTCACTAGGAATAAAGGGTCAGGTCTTCAGCAGAAACGAGAATATGATCACTCACACACACACACACATATAGGAGGCTGCCGTGGCTTCAGTGTTTTGCGAGGTGTGTTACACTCTGAGACCCCTTCGGAAATCTCTGGGGCAGCCAGGGAAATAACAGTACTTCCAATAACCCTAAAAAGAGTTATGATTCTCCTTATTCCTGTGCTGCTGATCAAGAAAGTGGGGCTTAAAAATATAAGGTTCTTTGGCCAGTGTCACATAACAAAGCCTCCAAGAGTTGGGCACTCCTCAAGTACTTGGTGAAGGAGTCAGGATGCACGTTATCGTAGTATCGTGAAACAATGGATTTGAGAAAAAGTCAGATGTCATTGCCAAATGCCATTCATTGTCAGGCATGAGTTCACTGCATTTGCAAATACTTCCTAAAGGGAGGCCTTCCTTCTTAAGATAATCCATGCTCTCCTCCACACACCTTGAGTACTTTGTACCCACTCTTCTTTGGTCACAGGTCATGGCCTACATGTCTGTCACCTCTATTGAATTGGGGGTTCTCTGAGGGTAGAGACCATATCTTAATCATCTTGACTGGCCTCTTTGTGCTGCAGGTTTCTTTTCCAAAAAATAGGAACAATGGCTCCTACCTCATCAGGTGGACCTCCATTAAATGTTTGTGGTACACTTGGACAAAGTTATAGCGTTGGCTTCCTCTTGTGCCCCTGGCCCCTGGGTGGCCCTCCACCCCTTCATCCTTCATCCTGCTTGCTTGATGTCATATTTGAGTGCCAAATGACAGAGGAGTCAAAAGATTTGGCGAGAGTGTGAGAAGCCTCATTGACCCCTGAGGATTTTATCTTATTTTTTGAAGCATGGTTTATAGAGAATGGAGGATCACTGGTATCCAAGGGAAATTGGCATTTGAGAATCCAGTTTGCAACACAGGAACCTGTAGGGAGATTTCCACTTGTAAGTAAATTTCTGCTATAGTTCTTTAGATGGTCCAGGCGTTCATTGTCCCCAAAGAGAAGAAAATTTAGGTGATCACTTGGCAGGATTAGCTCCCGGCCTCTACACTTGCACACAGCAAAATTCAAACCCAGCCCAGTGTGTGCTCCCTGCTGCGCTGCTGGTAAGGTGTGTCCACTGGAGGGAGGCTTTCGGAAACGCATCAGACATCTTGGCCGGAACTCTGTCCAAGTCTGAGTACAACATTTTGATCTAGTCTGTTCTATTCTAGATGCTTTGGGGACAGAGTATTAATGATAAGGGCTTTGTTTTCCAAATTATCAGTGGCTTTGAGGACATAGCTTTGCATTCCTTCCTTCCTTCCTTACTCCTACAAACATTTTTTTTTTTTTTTTTTTAGTGTCTTTCATGCAAACAGCTGTGTGCCCTGGGCAAATTAACATCTGCAAGCCTCAGTTTTTTCT
This sequence comes from Spilogale gracilis, assembly GCA_004023965.1. Classification (NCBI taxonomy): domain Eukaryota; kingdom Metazoa; phylum Chordata; class Mammalia; order Carnivora; family Mephitidae; genus Spilogale; species Spilogale gracilis. The sequence continues at coordinate 128,016 of PITA01003383.1, forward strand.
CTCTATTTACCAGGAATAATAAAACTCACTTCATGAGATTAACCGACTGGTTTCAGGCACATGATAGTACCCGGGTTATGGTAGTTATTATTAGAGCCTAAAAAGATGTGAATCTCACAGTTTCAGTCAAGGCATAAAAAATATGTAAATAAATGTATTTTAGCAGCATTTGAGTGAGTTTTAACTGATGCCCCAGTGTGTGTTGAGGACTCAAAACACAGTCCCTGAAGAATCCTGGAGGGCTCCCCAGAGAAGATGAGACATGAATCTCAAGTAAAGAGCATCCTAGATCTTAGAGCTAGAAGTAAGACCTTGAGGGAGGTCTGGCCCTTGCCTTCAGTCTAATACAGCAGGATTGTTGCTATTTTCTCATCTTTGAGTTAAAGAAACTAGAGGTAGGTGAAATAAAGAGGCTTCTGCCCATTAGATACTACTAACATGTTCTTTTCATGAATGAGGAAACAGGCACGGAGAAGATACTCTCCCCTTACCTCCCCCCTCCCGCTGGTGACACATCATTCGTTGGTGGTGGACCGCTAATAGGACTGCAGGTAGCTGGGCTCCAGAGACCAGGATCATAAGCCCCAGACTCAACGGGATCATTGGCTCTCATTGGCTATCATGGGAAGCACATTGGTCTTAAAGTCAGACCAACCTGGTTTCTAATATCTACTCCTGTGCCTACTATCTTGTGGACCTGGGGAAGCCACTTCTCTGAGCTTTGGTTTCCTTATCTGGGAACCGGAAATGATGATGATATCCACCCCGTAGGACACTCATAGATTGATAAATACCATTCACATGGTTCCTTAGAGTTTTGCGTGGTTCCTTAGATAGAGTAAATTATGCCTTTGACCATTGTAGGCTCTTTACAGTTTACAAGAGCTTTTGCAAACATGACTGTATGGGATTTTCTCAGAGGCCCAATGAGGTATACAGAAGAGAGATTTTTATCTCCCTTTAACAGATGAGGAAAAGTGAGCCAGAGAGGTAAAGAAGGGTGAAGGGAAGTATTTTAAATTCCCCATTTATTCAACACATATCAGCAAAGCAGCTATTATATTCCAGTATCACATTATCTTGAGGGGTAGAGGGATTATCTTCATTTTCTTGACTGAGGAACTGTGACTCCAAAAAACTATACAACCTGCACATGGTAATAGAACCAATCATAAGCAGTGTTGGGATATAAACCAAGGTATGTGTGGACCCCAGACACAATGGAGTGATTTGCCCCATGGTCATAAGACAGTAAGGGGCACAGACAAGAAAGGCTGCAACTGTGGTCTTCCAGGAACAGATCCAGTCCTCTGCCACCTCACCATGTAGGTTAAGCCTTTAGGTGAGTTGGATTCCAAATTCTAAGCAAGTGTTGACTTATATAAAAGGTTAAAAAGCTAGAAGCCCAGAGACAGGAAATATCACCTTCCTTGATTAAATGTGGGAAATCTTCCCATTATGGATAAGATTTTGCTGTCTACAGGAAACCTCCTCAGACATAAACTGATCCTATCTTCTAACCAAAGTAGTTTGGAAGTGGCTTAACTCAAGAGATTTAAGAAGCAGACCCACCTACCAGATAATCAATGGAAAGGGATTGCTGACTTTGTCAAGTACAGTCTACCACACAAAAGTCTGGGAGAATGATGGGTGTGGTTTTATGATAAGTGCAATCAGAAGGTCTATATGGATTCTGGAAAAGAGAAGGTGACCTGGAGCTGGAGAAATAGGGTTCAAGTCCTGGTTTCTCCACTGTTAGCTGAATCATTCAACTTCTTTGAGCCTAACCATCTTCATCTGTAAAATTGGAGGGCAGTAATGCCTTTAACCTTTTTTTCCTTCCTTCCTTCCTTCCTTCCTTCCTTCCTTTCTTCCTTCCTTCCTTCCTTCCTTCCTTCCTTCCTTCCTCCCTCCCTCCCTCCCTCCCTTCCTCCCTTACCTTCCTTTCTCTCTCTCTCTTTCTTTTGCTACCATGGAATTGTTTCAGACTCTAAATGCATAATGGATGATTAAACCGTATTGTACAATATCTCCGATTTTCTTTTCTTAAGGAAAAGCCATGGAGAATAGTAAAAAGAATTGGTGAGTGAGACTATTTCTCTGTATCACCAGCACAAACCAGAGGAGAGGGGTTTTGCACAACGAGGTCAGTAGAAACGGGCAGTGTGTTCTGCTTGTAATGTGTTTCACCAGGTTCTTGCTTATGAACATGGTGAAGATGATGATGATAGCGCCATGGTACTTTGTTTTTTACAGCTCACTTCCACATATGGTTCTTACTTTCTGTTCACCAAGTTGATGATGCACTCTCTTACTTTCTGAGCTTTGTACCATGTTGTTACTGCTACCTGGAATATCTCTTCCCTCTCTTTGCCAGACTAAATATTTATCCTTCAGTATCAATCTGGATATCTCATTCTCAGGGAAATAATCCTGATCCATTCTACTTCCACGCAGGGTGAAGAGGCTTTCTGAGTGTTTCTCATCCCATAGTTCATGCTGTAATTGCCTTTTATGTGTCTGTATTCCCTGTCTTCCTTCTATGAGACCCAGTGTTGGCTCTTGTTCATCTTTGGACTCCCAGAGCTTAAAACAGGGTTAGGCACATGGGTAGTGCTCAATTGATATTGCTATGTGAATGAGTGAACTTGACCTTAATGACAATTGGAGTGAGGAAGCCAGATAGAGCTGGAAGATATCTGAGCGGTAGTCCAAGTCAATTCTCCATTTCAGATGATGGAATCAAAATCTAAGAATTAAATAACAATTGCAAAAGCATCCTGCCCTTTGATTGGTTCAGTACTGTTTTTTCTCCTTGTTCCCAGTCTGTGGTCTCTGTGCAATTTCAGAATGATGTTAGGTATTAGGTACATTGGTCTTGGGCTGGGAACACTCCAGTCGGTAGTCAAGATGATGTAATGGAAAGGACACTGCAGCTACCCTGACTTCTCCCCCTCTCTTTACCCTCCATATCTAAACAATCAAACAATCACCAAAACCTGTCACTTTTACCTCCCAAGAAGTTCTTGCCTCAGTTCCTCCCTCTCCATCCCTAATCATTCCATGACAAAAGACCACCCAATCTTGAGTCCGGACATTGTAAAGTTTTATTAATTGATCTCTTCTTCTAATGTATCCTCTATGTGATATACATACGTAACCCTTCGGCGGCTTCACATGAATGGCTTTTAATGGTTTCTAATGGCCTTGGGGATAGAGTCTAAATTCCTGAACTTGGATTACAAGGCCCTCCATTGCATGGCCCGTGACTTCTACCCCAGTTGTTATTTCCCCACCATTCCCAGGGTCACACTCTGTTACAGTAACTCTGAACTATACAGAGTTGCCAGGTCACACCAAACTATTTCAGGTCCCTGTGCATGCACTCATGCCACTCCCCCTACCAGGAATGCCTTTTCTCTTCCCTTCTGCCTCCCCATTTTGCTTGACTCACTCTTAGTTACCCTACAACTAGGCTTATCCTGGGCTGGACCACGAGCTCACATAGCAACATTTGCCCATGTCAAGGTCAGAAACCAGTTCTGCTGCATCTATATAGCTCCAACACTTGGTTTAACAGGTGCTTAGCAAATGTATGTCAAGTTAGAATTCATCTGGACTTAAAGGGGAGTTTTAATCTTACTAGCTGTGTGGTCTTGAGTGTACCATTTCTCTTCTTTGGACTTCAGTAGATATATAGTGTGTAACTGCTATGTGTAGACATGATAGACATAAACAAGGTTTACTTTCCTCTATTGTGAAGTGGAGGAGGAAGGGGAATTACTGTATGTAATTTTGGAGGTCCCCTCAAATTCTAAACGACATTGTTCCCACCTCAGTTCCAGTGGCGTGACGTTACACCGTTGTAATGTGGCCTGGTGTGTCAATGGCAGCTTTGGGGCGAGATCAGTTGTAGCATGGTGGTCAAGAAACCAGACTTGACATCTGATGAAGAGGTTGTGAACAAATTATTGCTGTTTTCTTAGAGAATCATTTTCTTTGCCTCAAAAAGTGGCAGTAATAATAAGGCTGTTCTTGGGCTGATGGGAAAATCTAGCGGGGTACTGTGTGTGATGTGGTTGTGGACCTTCATGCTCAGGGTTGCTATAAAGAATGGCTATTACTGACCCGTCTCCCATAAGCAGGACTCAAATGAGCTGTGAGTTTTAACATTTGATAGGTGGTCCAAGGTATGAATTCTGTGATTCCAGACTTAGAGGTGCTGGGCTTGAATTTTCCATCTACAGAAGCCCTCCAGCCCCGAAGGCTGCAAATCAGCTAACAGCCCTTAGTTGTAGATGCCACAGGGCTGAAGTCCTGAACTAGATTTACCAGTGGCCGTGCTTGGGAAAGACTTGTGTGGCATAACCGAGGGTTTGGATTCCTTTGCTCTGTTTCCATACTAGACAGAGGATCGTTTTGTTTGTTGTTAAAGTGGAGGTTTTCCACCCAATTCCCCTTTGTCCTCTCCCTTAGGAACATGTCCATTGCTTATTGGGGCAGGCTAGCCTAGCCCTCCGAATGATACCTTTGAGCTAGATGGACAGCCTTGATCAACAGGATAGCGGGCTTGGGGAAAGAGCAACTATGCCACCTCCTCTTTGCTGCTGGGATGTGTTGCCATGGATACCAAAGGCAGGGAAGCAAAAGAAGCAGAACAAAAATAAAAGCCGTAGTAAGTGTGTATTTATGTGTTCGTGTGTGGTATGTGCATGGCTGCTCTCTCCTGTACTTGACAGCCAGAGGAAAAAGAAAGGTGGTCATTTCTGAGGAGCCTTGACATTTTAATGATTAGGTTGAAATTGTCCAAGGTGGATTAACACTTGCATTCACCATATTAAGTGGCCTCCTACATGATGCTATATAGAACAGGCCTCAGAATCCTGGCCCCTGTCTTTCTTCTTGTTCCTTACCGTTTGCTTCAATATTGCCCCATAGGTGACAGGAATGCATTTCTTAAGTGCCCTATGTGGCAGGCACTGTGCTAGACTCCTACATTTCTTACTTGCTTTTGTCCTGGCAATAACCCCGCAGGGTAGATGAGGCTACTCTTATTATACAGATGTGGGGGGCAGTTAAAGGTACAGGTTGAGAAGTCAGAATGTCTGAGTAAATCCCAGACCTCTCCTCCCTAGCTGCTGCCCTGTGTCTTAGCCTCCACATCTGGGCATTGGGGGAGGGAGTCAGCCGAGGCACGTGGAATGCTCAGCCCAGTGCCCTATAAGTGATTGCTGCTATCACTGTTTTTTCCCAGACAGGTGGAAAGGAAGGCGTTTTTAAAGTCTTTGTTACTATACAGTAGCTCCCATGGGATAAGTGCTCAACAGGAATGGAAGGATAACGTGATGGGTGTGCTGCTGTCGGGGATGGGGAAAGACTGGACGGGTTATGGCTAGGATCTCAGAGAGGGCTGCCACTCCAGATCCCTCTCACTCCATCACCTGACCTCTTTTTCCTTGTCATGGTCATCTGACTCAGATGCTGGTTTGACTTTCCCAACCTGAGAAGGTTGTGTCTCTGGAGATATTTAGGGGTAGGAGTGCAGTGGCCTAGTCTCTGAGAGCCCATTCGGACTCTGGCCTAGCAGAGATCCTGTGGACATAGCCCTTTCAATCCCCCTGGGTCTCTCCCACACACCTCTCAGAGCTTCGGAGACTATAGAAGTGTTTCTCTGACATGGTGGGATAATGGATCTAATGGGCATGTTTTAAAACTAAATGCTTCACTCAGGAGTACAGAAAAAAGATAATCATATCATGCTTTTAAAAATTATGATTTTAATCTGGGAAGTATAGTAACGTGGCATGTCATGGGTGTCACTAGACTCTCATCCCAGCCCCAGTGCTAACCAGTTCTGTGACTTTGGCCAAGTCACCCCACCTCTCCAGGCCTTTGTGTCCCTGCCTCTAATGTGAGAGGTCTGGAGCTATGGTAGTCATGTTGCTCTAATGTCGCTTCCACGCTGGTCTCCTCTGACTTTATCTTCAGTTTCTCCTGGTTTAAATAGGCCACAATTCTTCATTGTCCCATCCTTCATCATCAATCCAGTTTCCCACAAGACAGCAGTAACTAGAGAAGACCATCCGTACCTGCTGTTTGTAGGGCTTTTCCATGAGACTCCCATGAGCTTTGGGGCCACCTGTCTCTGCTTTTTCTCTTTGTCTGGGTGGGGATGCCCTGAGTGCTCTTTGGAAAAGCACAAGTTATTAATGACAATGACTTGTGTTTGCACAAGGTTTGAGAGCTTACATGGGCATTAATATTATCAGTCACCTAGCTGGCATGGGGTAGAGTAAAGAGCTTAGATTCAACCTCAAAGTCTATACTTTTAACAGTCCTGCGTTACCTGTGCCTTCAGAAGAAGGTTGAATTGGAGCTGGAATTCCATAAGTTGAAGCTGGAATTAACCAATATTCATTAAACAAACCAACACGTTCTATTTGGATTTTATTTAAAAAGAAAAAAAAAACCCAAACAGAGCCCCTTCTCATATCCAGTCACTCAGTTCCTCATTTGCCACAAATTTATGAAATGCTTACTATGCATAAGGCACTATTTTGGATAGTATGGTTGAAGATTAGGTTCAAATATAGCGGCTGCAATCGAAGGGCTTTGAAATCCAGAGGTAGCCAGATACGGGTCCGTAGCTGCTAGTGCAGTGTTGTAAGTGCTGGCCTGATGTGATGAGCTGCAGAATGCAGATGAGAGACCATGTGGGTTTTGGAGTTTGAATCCCGGTTTTGAGGTTTTGAGTCCTGGCTCTGCCACGAACTAATTAAGAGTCCTCAGGTAATTCAGCAAATCTCCCTGAACCTATCACATAGCAGTAGCAATACCATAGGATTACTGTTGGAGTTGACATGATACAATGCACAGAAAGGACCCAGGACAGTGCCTGTCACTTAGGGGAATAAATAATATCTGTTATTTATTGTTATTATTAATCATCAGCACTGTGGGAGGATAAAGTTTGGCTTGATTAATTCCACTCTGGCTGAGAGCTGAGGAGGTTCCATGAGAGCTGCGCCCTAAAGTATGAGTAGGTTTTCCCTAGGTGGAATCCTGGTTTGGGGTGATGGGGTAAGGGTGGGGCAGGGGCATTTCAGGTAGAGCAGATGGTGTAAGCAAAAGCATCAAAGGCCTAGCAGGTTTAGGTAGCCATGAGTAAGTTGGTGTGGCTGGTTGGTAGGGGTGGGGTAGAGCCGAAAATGGTAGCAGATTACAATGGAAAGTTGGCATCATAGACCTTGGATGCCATGCTAAGGAAGTTAACTGCGGTTCTATAGCAAAGGGGAGATACCGGGTATATGTAGGAAGTAGGAGAGACATCTGGCCCAGATGCAGAGATCTCGGTGCTGGCTATACAGGTGGGATCCATTCCACAATGGGAATCCCAGAGTGTTTGTCAGGCAGAGGACATGGAAGGAGAGGAGAGCATCAATCTCCAAAGGTCCGTCCCGCCAGAGAGAAGAATCAGAGTGAGCATGATCCTGGCAGTCTGGAACCACAGTGTGGGAGGAATGCAGACAGTAGCAGAGGCCTGGGCCCTTGGGAAATCTGCCTTGGAATGTGGCCTTTGGAGGAAGCTGTCCAACCTTGGGGGTGACAGGCACTTGGGTACACAGATTAGTTGCCAGCTGCCCCATATTCCCATCAAAATTTCTCCATTAGTCTTGGTCTCTAACCTGAGACTTGATGTTGACTGGGTCGCTTCCCATCTCTGGGCCTGTTTTTTCATGCCTTGAGGTGGTAGTGGTCATGAGTGGGTGGATGCCTTTTAAGGATCTTCATTGCTGACATGGCCTATTGACTCTCTTGGGGACCTTGACCCTACCTGGGGAGGCTTGTCTCTCTCAGTGCCGGGTGTCTGCCCCTGAAGTGAGGTGAGAATGACACCAGTGAAGACTGTTCCTGGGAGAAAGTCACTTCTAGGTAATTCCTGGTTAAAGACCAATAACTAGGATTGAGGAATTTCTAGAATTGGAGCAAACTGGAACTAATTTACCTGGGCTGGATTCCTTCTTCTGTTTATGTAAAACAGACTCCCTGGTTTCCCAATTTCCTTTCACTTTTTTTTTTCCCTCTCATCTGTGCCTTTGGTCATCAGTTTTCCCACTTCCATCCATCCTTTGGCTTACAATTTAAACAACAGTGACAGCCAAAACCCAGAAACCAACTGGCACTAAATACAAAGACTTTTCGTATTTCGTCAGTGGAGAAAAAGAAGAATCTGCTGGATTCTTTCCTCCAGCTGTGGACCATACAGGAATGAGGACCTGAGGCTGTAGCAAGCCATGCCTTTGTGGGACAGCTGGCTACCTCCCAACCACGGGGGTACAGAATAGTCTTGGAACTGGGAAGAGGGAAGGAAGACATGGTGCGCTGGACTCCTATATCCTCCCAGGAGCTACACATGTGGAACACGTTGGAACATCCCAACAGGCTGGTAAGGTAGCTATCATTATGTCCATTTTAGTTATGTGGAAAGGAAATCTCAGGGAGGTGATAGCTAATGACCATAGAGCCAGGCTGGTCCAGGATCTCTCTTCTCCACCCCACCCCCTAAATATCAAATTCCATTCCCAGTAGAAAGGTTTTTGCCCCCAGGACAAGTTATTCTTCAAGCCTCAAGTTTCCTTATCTTTAAAATGATAATCAAAATTCTGACTCTGAGCTCTTGCGTGGGTTTGAAAGAGATAATGAATGTGAAAGCAGTTTTTTAAACTGGAAAGCATCAGGCATGAGTTAGTCATTGTTTAATTTTATTATTCCCTGGGTGGAAGGATCAAGCTTTAATGGTTTGGCAGATAAGGTAATCTCTCCCATTTTTAAGGATTTCAGATGTGGGGAAAGGTGAATCTTCTACTCAGCCCTGGGGAGTCTTTTCAGAATTTTCTCTATGGAATCAGTCCATGCTATCTAGCCTCTGATGTGAGGGCTTCTCTACGTGGTAGATTCCCTTTTACTGGGAGGTTCCTTGATTTGTCAAAAGAGTTTATCTGCAACTCAGCCACCCTTCCCCACCTACTCACGCAGACAGAGACCTTCCGAGTCAGTAAACTGGGAGTCACTGTAATCCCCAGAATGATAGCGTCACTATGGGGTCATCTGAATAGCTCTGGCTCCCTGCTCTGTACCCACATGTGGGTAAAATTTTTTTTTTAAGATTTATTTATTTATTTGAGAGTGAGACAGTGCACTGGGGGAAAAGGGTAGCCGAGGAAGAAGGATGCGGAGGGGCAGAGAGGGAGAGAGTATCTCAAGCAGGCTCCTGCTGAGCACCGAGCCTGAAGTGGGGCTCCATCTCATGACCTTGAGATCATGACCCACGCTGAAATCAGGAGCCAGATGCATAACTGACTGAGTTACTCAGGTGCCCCTTACACTTGGATATATTCTTAAATGTTCCCTGGATCACTATTTAACAAGAGCTAGACTCTATTCTCCAAGATTCCCAAAGCTTATGCTAGGAATATGATCAATTAATATTTCTTCATTTCTTGAGTGTGTCAGTCATCCAGTCATCCACCCCATATATACACACACACATATACATATATATGGAGAGAGAGAGAGAGAGAGAGAGAGAGAGAGTCAGTCTATATGTGTCCCAAACTGCACCAGTGCTCAGGGCTACCGTGGTGAGTAAAATGCAGGGAGGTGACAGTGGAGGAGATATAGGACACTAACATCTGAAAATTATAAATATCAGTTACAAACTGTGAAGAAAGTGTCCAGAGAGCACAGAGAGCATGGATCAGAGGGGACTTGGTTCTTTCCCTGTGAATGGGATCTGAAGCCAGTGTGGCCCTGGGTGTGCTAGTGGCAGAGAAGGCATCCCAGCCCAAAGGGACAGCCTGTGCAAAGGCCCTGGAGCAGGTGGGGAGCTTGGTGCGTGAGAGAACCGGAGTGAGACTGTGTGGCTTGAACCCAGAGGCAGGTGGAGAGAGGCCTCAGTCTGGTAAGGATTCTGGCCTTTATCCTCAGAGCCATGGGAAGCCACTGAGAAGTTTTATGCAGGGGAGTGACAAGACCACATGTGTGTCTTAAGGTTACTCAGGCTGCAGCGTGGAGAATGGATTGGAGCTGGGGCAAGCATGGAATCAGGGAGACTGGTTGGGATTATAAACTCAAGGAGCACGAAACCCCTCTGCTTCTCCCAACAGACTGTCAGAGGGCTACTGCCGTTTGAATCTTGGCCCTGCCACCAGCTAGCTGTGTGATCTCGGGCAAGTCACTTAGTCTTGCTGTTTTTACAAGTTTCCACATCTGCAAAATGGGGAAGAATTGGTTCCCTAGCTTGACTAATTTTGTTCCCTTCATTGAATAAATCAGACACCCGTCAGGAGCCCTTTACAACCCAGGCTGGGGAAGAAGCTGCCAAACCCAGTGGCCGTGGGGTCTGTGTCACTTGGCAGGTGCAGACTAGCACGGTCTTCCTTATTCACACTGGATGCACTCACTGAGTGGTCTGCAGATGTGGGATTGGCTTCCTGAGCCGGATCCTGACCAGGGAGACTGAGCAGCAGCCAGAGCTCCCATTATGGAAGGCTCAAGCTACCCCTGGTGTAGCTGCTCCACCATCTGGAGTGAGTTCTGTGAGCATCCCTCCTTTCTTCAGGTCCTGTGAGCTTCTGTCTTCCTATCTGTAAGGCACGCCGATGGCCATTTATCACGCCGGTCAATATTTGTCACAGGCCCCCATGGCTCAGGCACTGTGCAAGGTTCTGGGGACATAAGACTGACTTAGTTGCTGCCCTTCGGTTTTCATGTCTTACTGTCCTTAAAACTACATACATGAAAGTGCTTTTAAGATTCTGACACTGTTTATATTTATAATGACTGTAAAGGAGTAGTTGAATAGAAATCTGGAAACGCTGCTTCCAGAGCGTTCAGAGGAACTAGAACAGAAACAAGTCGGTTGGCTTTGATCAGCCTTAGTTTCTGCAGTCAAATGAAAGAGGAAAGAACTTTCAGGCCATCTTATTTTAAATGTTGTAATGCTATCATCTCTCCTTCAAAATCTGGATCCTCTTCCCTAATTCTGGATATGGTTTCCTTCAGGCCTTCCTTTTTGTCTTATTTCAAGGACTCAAACTTGACTTTTTACTTTCAGTCCCCTCTCTCAGTGAATCCAGGGGTCCCAACCACAGATGCTCCAGCAGTTCTGGTGGGTGATAGGATGAGAGAAGGAGGCAATAGGGAGAGGTGAGGACCTTGGCAAAAGAAAGGAGGTGTGTTCCATTTAAAAAAGACAGTTGCTTTTCCACTCCCCAAATGATTGCTTTATATAGAAATACAGGCTGGATATAACTTCTGTTTTCCTTCAGTGTGTCTCTTGGTTTTGGGTTTTGTCCTCCACTCTCCCTTTATCCTGGTCACACTGTCCCCCAGAACGAGATGGCAGTAGCAGTCTCCTCTGTGGCCTCCCAGCCTGCAGGCATAGCTTTCTAAACTTTTTTTTACATGACTCTAATCTAGAAGAATCTTCCCACCTCATCCCTTCTTCAAGAACCTACAATGGCTCTCTAGGGAATCCCAAGCCCGTCCACTTCCCTTTACCTAGTATTTATTGAAGACACTTACTGTGATAAACATTGCACTGTATGCTGTGGAGCCTTAAAAAAAAAAAAAGAGTTACTATGAAAAAGTTCTGTCACTTAAAAACTCTCACAGCCTACAACAGAGTTTAACCGTTGTGTTACAGACTTTGGAATCTGATGAGAGTGACGGGCTCTTCCCAGAAAAAACACATGCAAACACATTTTCCGCACTCTCCATAGAGCCAGCCTCCGTGAAGCCCGGCAGGATAAGCATCCCCGAAGGTGCAACACTCGGGGCTTAGTGTGACAATGAGAGCAGAGAAGGGGCATGGTTCATTTCAGCTGGGGAAGGTCTTTCTGGACCAGATCCGATGTCACTTGGAAATCACACAGGCCTGCATTTGAATCTAAGTGCTTCCATTGACCAAATGTGTGTCCTCGGGCCAGTCCCTCAACTTCTCTGAGCCCGATTTTTCTCACCTGTATAATAGGTGTTCACTTCATGGGGAGGGTTAAATGAAATGACAAATACAAAGAAGTGGGCTAGTGGTGTCACTTAAGGAATGTTGAGTGACACTACCTTTACACCTTGATCTCGCTCCCTTTCTTCATATAATCTCCAGTTCATCGGTACCCTTCTGGTCTTCTGGGGAGAATCTTACTGCTCCCCAAGCTCAGAGTGCTTTTTATCCTCTCCTTCCCTGTCTGGCTCTCTCCCTACCGCCCACCCATCCACCCATGTATTCATTCATTCAACTCAGTTATGAACTGAAATTTTCCCCAGGCTCCGCAGATTCCTCCCTTTGCTGGACGAGCCTGGAAGCTCTGCACCTGTCTGGAGGTGGCAGCAAAGGAAACTCTTTCAGTGTACAACAACCTCTTCTGTGTACAGACCCTTGCAGGCCTGAAATATCAGGCAACTTTCTGACTCCTCCATCAGCCCCCATATCCAATCAGTCCCCAAGTCCTCTCAGGTCTTTTGGCAAATGATTTTTGTGTTCATTGGCCTTGACACTACTAAGGTATCGACCCTCATTGATTCTT